>PITA01010721.1:0-70382 GCA_004023965.1 Spilogale gracilis | reverse complement strand
TATATATATATATATATATATATATATATATATATATATATATATATATATATATATATATATATATATATATATATATATATATATATATATATATATATATATATATATATATATATGTATATAGATATAGATATAAATATATATATGTATATAGATATAGATATAGATATATATATATGTATATAGATATAGATAAAGATATAGGTACAGATATCCTTATTGGCTGTCCATCTGTTTGACCTTAGAGACCTCACCGTGTTAATCTTCTTGACTCTCTGAGTCAGGGAAGGAAGAGGGCACTTATACAGATTCTAAGGGTGCAGAGGCCAAGGGCCTATGGTTGGGGAATAGATAACTAGAGGGATGCCCATTGAAATTAGAATTTCAGATAAATAAATTTTTAGTATAAGTCTGTCTCATGAGGGGCGCCTGGGTGGCTCAGAGGGTTAAGCCTCTGCCTTCGGCTCAGGTTATGATCTCAGGGTCCTGGGATCAAGCCCCACATCAGGCTCTCTGCTCCGTGGGTAGCCTGCTTCCCCCTCTTTCTCTGCCTGCCTCTCTGCCTATTTGTGATCTCTCTCTATCAAATAAATAAATAAAATCTTTAAAAAGAAAGTATGTCCCATGAGACATTTTTTATTTGTAATTTTTTGAAAGATTTTATTTATTTATTTGAGAGAGTGAGACAGACTGCACAAGCAGAGGGGAGGGGCAGAGACAGAAGGAGAAGAAGCCTCCCCGCTAAGCAGGGAGCCCGATGCAGGACTCATTCCAGGACCCCGGGACCATGACCTGAGTGAGTCCAAGGCTCACTTAACCGACTGAGCCACCCAGGCGCCCCTTTACTTGTAATTTTTATTAGCTAAATCTGGTACCCCTTGTTTGGCCTGCTGCTATGGTCGGAATGTTTATGTCCCCCTACCCCCAAATTCATATGCTGAAGTTTTAATGCCTAATATGATGATATTAGAAGGTGAGGCTTTTGGGGGATGATTAGTCGTGAGAGTGGAACCCTCCTGATGGGGTTGGTGCTTTTATGAAAGAGACCCCACAGAGCTCCGTAGCCCCTTCATCCATGTCAAGAGGCAGCTAGAAGGGTGCCACCCAGACGAGGGCCCTCCGTCTGACCATGCTGGCAGGCTGATCTCAAAATTCTAGCCTCCAGAACTGTGAGTAGTACGTGTCTATTTTGTATAAGTCACCCAATCTGTGGTATTTTGTTATAGTAGCACAAACAGGGTAAGAGAGGAGCCAGAATGTTCAGAGTCATTTACCCACATGTGTCCCCAGTTTTCCCAACCAAGGCTCTGATTTTAGCATGACAGACACGCCTCTACTGAGCATTCAGCCATCCTTGAAGCCTCTCTATTTTTTAGCATCACAAGTTTGGTCTTCATATTTTTTTTCTGCTCCTTTACTGCATAAGTTTTAGTGTAAGCTACTAAAAACGCACTCTGGATTTTGCAGTTAGATTTTAACTGTTCATTAATGGCCCTCACTGTAGGGTATCGATGCAGCCAAATAACAGCTGGCAAACTTCATTGTCTTTGTATGATTCCTTCTTCTCCCCCAACGCATTTCCCCAAACCCTGAATCATGGCACTGACCATGGTGTTCCCCTCCATGGAACAGTTCCTCGAGACACTAACTCTGAAAGTGTTAGCAACAGTGCCGCCATCTTGTGCCTGGGATACTCCGTACCCCACCTACCACTGGGGACGGGGTCCTCACCAACAGCCTGGTGGTGGGTGATGCCGTTTTCCAAACTACTGTCTTAACTGTCTGATTTCTCAGATCGGAGGTCCTCCAGTGGGGAGAGCCTGAGGTGAATTGCATTTACAAGAGGCTTCTTAGAAGGTAACATCTGTGACTGAGAGCTGGGCATCCAGGAGAGCCCATTAGAGACACTGCTCAGCAGATCTCCGAGGGGCAGCAGCTTGAGGCCGACCGCTAACTGCACTTTCGGAAGCTGGATGGCAAGTTCTTCTTCAAATAATAGTCAAGCAGAGCACATGGTTCTTTTCAAAAATGGTCCTGGGATGATTGGGTACCCACACGGAAAAATGGAAAGAAATTGGGACCTTACGTCAATGAATGTGCCCAAATGAGTTACAAGTAGAATATACATCTAAATTTAAAGGGCCAAATTATGCTTTTACAATGTACATGATTATGGTCACAACTTTGGGGTAGTGACGAAACTTTTAAACAGTACGCAAAACTGTTAACCACAAAGGAAAAAAATGGGTGACTTTGACCACATAAAATTAAGCAGTTCACAGAAAAGACACCATGAAGAGAATGAAAAACTGAGCCATACAGTAGTGGAAGATTCTTGCAATATATGCGTTGCAAATACAGTTCTAGGACATATACAGAATTGCTGGACAATGATAAGAAAATTAGAAAAATGGGCAAGAAGTCGTAAATAGTTACCCCACAGAAGTGAAAATTTAAATTGCCAATAAGCATACAAAAATGTCCTCTATTTTATCAGAGAAATGCAAATTAAAACCAGTGCACAATATCACTACACTTTCACTAGAATGGCTAATTTTTTTCAAGATTTTATTTATTTGAGAGAGTGAGCAACTGTGAGTGAGAGAGAAAGCAGGAGCAGAGGGGCAGAGAAAGAAGGAAAGGCAGGCTCCCTGCTGAGAGGGGAGCCCGATGTGGGGCTTGACCCCAGGACCCCGGGATCATGACTTGAGCTGAATGCAGATGCTCAACAGACTGAGCCACTGAAGCACCTCTAGAAAGGCTAAATTAAAAAAAAAACCCTCCTTTTATTTAAGTGAAGACAAGATTTTTTAAAAGATTTTTATTTATTATATATATAGAGAGAGAACATGAATGGGGAGTGGAGGAAAGGGCAGAGGGAGAAGGAGAAGCAGACTCCCTGCTGATCAGGGAGCCAAATGCGGGGCTCCATCCCACGACCCTGGGATCACAACCTGAGCTGAAGGCAGACACTTAACTGACTGAGCCACCCAGGAGTCCCTACATATATATTTTCATCACCTCAGAAATAAATTCCGTACTTTCAGCTATTAAACCCCTAGTCCTCCAACTTCCCAGCCCTAAGCAAGCACTAATATACTTTCTGTCTCTGTAGCTCTGCCTATTTTGGACATTTCATATAAGTGGAATCATATAATATGTGGTTTTTTGCAATTAACTTCTTTCACTTAGAGCAATGTTTTCTATTTATTTATTTATTTATTTATTTATTTATTTATTTATTTATTTGGCAGCGAGAGACGGAACACAAGCAGGGGGAATGGGAGAGGGAGAAGCAGACCTCCTGCTGAGCAGAGAGCCCAACTGTGGGGCTCGATCCAAGGACCCCGGGATCATGACCTGAGCCAAAGGCAGACGCTTAACAACTGAGCCACACAGGTGCCCGTTGAGCAGTGTTTTCAAGGTTCACATATGTTGCAGGGCGCGTCAGTCCTTGTATTAGCCTGTTTGGTGTGCCATAACAACATAGCACACACTGGGTGGCTTTAACAACAGACATGTTTTTTTCCCAGTTCTGGAGACTGGAAGTCCAAGACCAAGGTGCCAGCAGGACTGGTTTCTGGTGCGGCCTCTCTCCTTAGCTTGCAGATGGCTGCATTTCTGCAGGGTCCTTACACGACCTCTCCTCTGTGTAACTATGCAGAGGGGGAGGATGTCTCTGGTATCTTGGTATCTCCTCCTCTTCTTTTTTTTTTTTTTTTAAAGATTTTATTAATTTGACAGAGAGAAACACAGCCAGAGAGGGAACACAAGCGGGGGGAGTGAGAGAGGGAGAAGCAGGCCTCCCGCGGAGCAGGGAGCCCGATGTGGGACTCGATCCCGGATCTCCGGGATCATGCCCTGAGCCGAAGGCAGTCGCCCAACCAACTGAGCCACCCAGGCGTCCCTCTTCTTTTTTTTTAAAGGTTTTATTTATTTGACAGAATGAGAGAGAGCACGCAGGAGCAGGGGGGAGGGGAAGAGATGGGGAAGCAGACTCCCTGCTGAGCAGGGAGCCCAATGTGGGGCGATGTGGGGCTCCATCTCAGGAACCGGGGATCATGACCTGAGCTGAAGGCAGACACTTAACTGACTAAGCCACCCAGGCGCCCTCTCCTCCTCTTCTTATAAGGATGCGGGTCCTATCAGACTGACTCCCACCCTTATGACCTCATTTCATCTTGATCATCCCGTTAAAGGCTCTGTATCCAAATACAGTCATTTTTGAGGTCAGGACTTCAACATATAAATTTGGGAGGGGACACAGTTCAGTCTCTAACGGTCCTGTCGTCCTATATATGACTGAATAATATTCCATTGTATAGATAAATCACACTTTGTTTCTCCATTCATCATGTGATATACATTTGGGTTGTTTCCACCTTTCATCTATTGTGAACACTGCCCCTATAAACAGTCGTGTACCAGTTTTTGTGTGGATATGTGTGTTCATTTCTTTTAGGTTATATCCCTGGGAACTGGCCGGCTGGTAATGTGGTAACTCTATGTTTAACCATTTGGAGACCTGCCAGCCTGTTTTCTGAAATGGCTGTTGTAAGACCTATTTAGAAGTCCAAGCCGCCATCTTGTTTACTCAGAAAAACAGCTCCAGGTGTTTGGGGCAAATGGCCTTGGGAAACAAAGGCTAGCCAGGTTGGGGGAGACGCCCAATCAGTTAACCCCTTAACCTCCTGTCCAGGGAGGTATGGAGAGGCAAACTAAGAATGGGCAGCTCCTTACTGGTACTTAGGACCAGGTGGGGACGCCCAATCAGTTAATCCCCTTAACCTCTGGACCCCGGGCAATGGAGATCCCCTGGTAAACCACTCTGTGGGGATTATGAACTTAACAGTTTAAATGTATTCATCATCACAGCAGAGTGAGAGAATTAACTCAGGCAAGCTAGTGAGTCCGGTCAGCTTGGGGTATGGTTTTCCCCTATAAAAAGTAGCCTGTAAGAATAAGCGTGGCTGCTCTCTCTCTTGGGAAGTGACCGTGGCCCTGGGCCAGTATAATTCTTGATGCTTGGCGCCCAATAAAGCTTTGCTTGACCTTTGCTTTTGTATCGGCCTGTTCCTTTGACCACGGACCCTATTTGCTATGCCCCTTCCACTCTCACCAGCAATGTATGTGTGTTCCAACTTCACCAGCTCTTTGACACAAGTTGTTATTATCTGTCATCTTTATGTTTGTGAGGGGCATCTAGTTGTGGTTTTGATTTTTATTTCTTTGATCACTCACGATGTCAAGCATCTTTTTTACTGTGCTTATTGGTTGTTTGCATTTCTTCTCTGGAGAAATATTTATTCAAATCCTTTACCTATTTTTTAATTGGGTTATTTGTCTTTGTATTATTGACCTGTAAGAGTTCTTTATATATTCTTTGATTTGTATTTCTTTCATTTTCAGCTCTGGCCTCATTTGTGTTTCCTCAGTGCTTACTGAGCTTCCCAGAAGCATAAATAAATGTTTGTCATTAAATTTGTAAAGTTTTCAGCCATTATTTCTTCAAATAGTTTCTTCTGCTCCCTCCTCTCTTTCTTCTACTCCACTCACCACATATATGTTGGTGTACTTAATGATTTACCACATTTCGCCAAAGTTCTTTGCATTTTTCATCATTCTTTTTTCTCTTTTCTTTGGATTGGATAAACTATTGGTCTGTCTCTAAATTCCCTAATTCTTTTTTTCTGCTGGTTAAAATCCACTGTTGAGTCCCTTTAGTGGAAATCTTTTCAGTTATTGTACTTTTCAACTTCAGAATTTATATTTTATGCCGGTTTAAAAAAAGATTTTATTTTTGGGGTTCCTGGTGGCTCAGTTGTATCTTTAAAAAATTAATTTCAAAAAAGATAAAAATTTTATTTTTAGGGGCGCCTGGGTGGCTCAGTCAGTTAAGTATCTGCCTTTGTCTCTGGTCATGATCTCAGGGTCCTGGAATGGAGTCCGCATCAGGCTCCTGCTCATTGGAGAGCCTGTTTCTCCATCTCCCTTTGCTGCTGCTGCTCTCTCTCTGTCAAAAAATGATTTTATTTTTAAGTGATCTCTACTCCCAAGGTGGGGCTCAAACTCACAACCCCTGAGATCAAGAATCACATATTTCACTGACTGATCCAGCCAGGCACCCCTATTTCATTCTTCTTATAATTTCTAGTTCTTTACTGATGTCCTCTATTTTTTAAAAGATTTTATTTATTTATTTGACAGAGAGAAACACAGCTAGAGAGGGAACACAAGCAGGGGGAGGGAGAGAGGGAGAATCAGGCTTCCTGCCATGCAGGGAGCCCGATGTGGGACTTGATCCCGGGTCTCCGGAATCATGATCTGAGCCAAAGGCAGTCGCTTAACCAACTGAGCCACCAGGCACCCCTGATGTCCTCTATTTGATGTGGCATTGTCATCATACCTTTCTTTTCTTCTTTAATCATGATTTCTTTTAGTTCTTTGAACATGTTTATAATGGTAACCTTGCAGTCTTTACCAAATCCATCATCGGGTCACTATCTGTCTTAGCTCAGGCTCAGAGTAACAGAGTACCATAGATAGGGTGGCTTGAACAGTATGAATTTATTTCTCAACGTTCTGGAGGCTGGAGTTCAGGGTGCCAGTTGGTCAGGTTCTGGTCAGAGCCCTCTTCCTGGCTTACAGATAACCACCCTTTTTGCTGTGTCCTCACATGGTGTGGTGGTGGCAGGGGTAAGTGGAGAACATTTACACAAACACTGATCCCATGATGGTGCCCCCACTCTCTTAGAAGAGGTCTAAAGAGACCTCTTCTAAAACCAATTACCTTCCAAAGGCCACACCTTCAAGTACCATCATATTGGGGATTAGGGCTTCAGCATATGAATGGGGGGGGCACATTCAGTCCATAACACTGTCATGGGAGTTTCTGTTGACTGCTTTTTTTTTCTATTTTTACCTCCTAATGTCTCATAATTTTTTGGATGTCTCATAATTTTTGTGTTGGGAACTGGATATTTTATAATGTACTCATTATAGCAACTCTGGGTATTGGTTTCCCCTCTATGGCTTGTTATTTGAATTTGTTTGTTTGATTGATTTGTTTGTTTAGTGACCATCTGGATTAGTTAAGCAAAGTCTGTCCCCCACCCACCACTCCACAGTGTGAAGGCTCTGATGTTGCTCCTCAAGGGAGTGCAGGCTTGGGTATTTCAATGGTCAAAATGGATGACATTGGTTTTCACAGAATTTTCCTTATCTATTTTCCTAACCTCACCTAGCTGTTAAGATCAACTCTTTGTCAGTGGACTGCTCTACTGTTTCCAACAATGCTCAGGGCCAGAGACTGATCCAATCAACAGAAAGGACAAGTGTTTTGACCTTTGTTCTGATCCCAGAAGGACTCCTCCCAGCTGTCTCTTTCCTAGGTTCTCTCCAGCAAACTAGTGTATCTACAGTTAGTTAAGTCTGTATATCTCCAACGAATTTACAGTCTCCTGCTGATTGTTTTTCATCACAACCTGCACTATTTTTGAGAGCTCCTTTAAACTAGAACTTTCCATACTGTTGCAAATGAAGTCATTTCTTTTGGGAAGACAGAGTCCTGTGTTTATAGCCTGCTTCTCCCACCCCCCCAAGCAGAATCTGTGAGGCATGGCTCTAGAGCTGGGAGTGGAGATAATGGTGCATTTCTCTCCCATGGCACCCTCACTCTAGAAACTTAGTGCTCAGCGGAAGGGGAGCAGTAGCTTCAAGTTTTCTAGGCTTGCTTCTCTGAGCACAGAACCACCACCTTACAAGGTAGGGCAAGGATGATTGGGATTCCCATATTCTCAGTGGTGCCATGCCCAAGGTAGACGCCTCCATCCACAAGTGGGGGCTAGGTAGAAGGAAGCCTGCACCTTTTCAGAGTCACTGATCTTAGATCCAGCAATAGGTAGCTAAGGGACAGATAAGAAATGCTCACCTCCTGCTGCTCCTGAGAAAATAGTGCTCCAATTGGGAGCTAGGAGAAGGTAGAGCCCTGGGTTCTTGGCGACACCAATCTCAAGTGGAGTTTCCTCCTCACAGAGTTAAAGGGAGTCGCAAGGGAATGGGTATTGGTTCAAAAAACCATAGACACTCCATGTCATCACCAAATTCTAGTAGACTTTCTTGAATAGATGTTTCTTAACTTGCTCTATGTCCTTAGGAACATTTCTAGAGACTTTTAATGATTGCATGTATTTTTCCATAATTTTCATCAGTTTCACCAGAGGGCTGGTTTACAGAGCTCCTCACACTGTCATGCTGGAAGTAGAACTCCTTTACATATATTTTTTTTGTTGAGTCATCTCAAAAGAAGTTGCAGATGTCAGGAAACTTTATTCCTAAATACCTCAGTATGCATCTTCCCCAAATAAAGACATTCTCATACATGATGACAACACTATTATCATTCTTGAATAAATTCACATAACTCTATAGTATCATCTAATAAACATTCCATATTCAGATTTCTGTACGAATGTCTTTTATTCGTCTTTTGGGGAGTCAACAACAAAACAAGATTCACATATTGCATTTTGTTGCTTTGTCTCTTCAGATTTCTTTTATTTAAAATAAACCTTTTGACCTCTTTTTCCATGTTATTGATATTTTGAAGAGTCCAGACTAGTTGTCTTTTAGACGTTCCCCACGTGTAAGAAGGTTATTTCTGAGGGCCATCTATCTTCTATTTCTTGACCTGGGCAGTGGTTTCCCTTGGTGTTAGCTTTTTAAAAACTTCCCTGGGCTGCACAATAGTATTCTATGCATCAAATTTGTAACCAGTACTAAAAAGAAATGAGATCTCAAGTCATGAAAAGACATGGAGGAACCTTAAATGAATATATTGAGTGAGAGATGCCAATCTGAAAAGGTTATATACTGTATGATTCCAACTATATAACATTCTAGAAAATGAAAAACTATGGAAACAGTAAAAAGGCCAGTGGTTGCCAAGGGTTAGGGAGGGGGGATAAATAGATGGAACACAGAGGATTTGTTAGGGCATTGAAATTATTCTTCATGATATTCTAATGGTATCATTATACATTCAGCAAAATGCACAGAATGTCCAACACCAAAAGTGAACCCTAATGTAAACTATGGACTTTGGGTGATGATGATGTGTCAGTGTTGGCTCACCGACTGTAACGAATGTGTCACTGTGGTGCGGGATGCTGATAGCGGGGGAGTGGGCAGGGGATAGATGGGAACTCTCTGAAGTTTCCATTCAATGTTGCTGGGAACCTAAAAATGACTTAAAAAAGAAAGTCTATTTAAAAATCTGTAAGTATATTTCACAACTTTTAAAAATAGAGAAGTATCTAGAAAGAAGTGATTATAGTTCCAGTGCTCTAAGTTTCTCACAGTTTTTGAGGTGGTACATGTCACTGTGTTAATTTTAGACCTTACTTAAGTACATTGGACTGTCAAAGTCCAAATTCTATGCTTTTCCCATCACACCATTCTTCCTCTCTAGAATCTAGTTAGGAGTTATTGACCCTTCTTAGGTGGGTCTCCTGGCTGCCACGTTAAAGTTCCCTCCAATCTCGTTCTCTTCAAAGAGTTGCTCTGGTCTCTAGGCTGCCATGTTGCAATAGCTGAGAGGTAATGACCTCCTCCTTCGTGCCCTCCCCTGAGGTAAATCACCATTTCCCCCCTGCCCTAGGGAAGAACAGTAACAGAAGACTTGGCATACCCCTCGGAAAGGTCTCTGACTCATGATCAAGGGGATTAGCTGAAGAAAGAGGCCGAGCTAATGATTAAAATGAGAGTTAGGGATAATGTTTCCTTGCTTCTATTCCTAGCAGTACTGCACTGGCACGGGATTGGTTCAGATGGACACCTGACTTTCTATCTGTGAAACGAGGGAGACCAATTTGGGCTCGCAAAATACTTGGGAAAAAATATTTTTGTTGATACCCTAGGAGTGACTGACCAGAGAAGTCTGAGAATTTTTATAAATAAAATAGCCATGAATCTGCTGGTAAACACCATGCCATTCGACAAGATCATTCCTTTTTTTAGCTATTTATTTATTTATTTATTTATAGACCAGATTGTTTATGTCCCTGAGCAGACGCAGGCTCTGCTGGGAAGGGAAGGCGTGGAAATGAGTTCTAAGGGTAGGTATAGTCTTTGCCTTCAAGGTTCTTACAATCTTATTGGAGAGGGAAAAATATTTCAGTCAAGATGAGGAAGAATGGTTTCAAACCCCTTGAAATTTTTCACTGGTGTCGACTATGTGATCATCTTTATCTGCCAGAGATGAGGCTGACCTCTGAAGAGAGGGAAGGCAGTTTTGTAGCTAATTAATCGTGAAAAATGAGGGCATGCTGTAGGTTCCTGAAGAGTGAAGGCTAACAGATTAGCTAACAAATGTTCCTTTGGCAGCCGTGTTTTGTCTTAAAGATGGCTCTGCTAATGTCAACTGGGATCTGTTCTTTCAAGTCTTCAGCAGATTCTAGAAGCCTCATTTCCCTGACCCTCCTTCCTATCTCTTACTGCTGTCTCTGTCTGTCTTGGAAAGTAATAGGACTCCACTCCTTGGACGGTGTTCTACATTGTAGCTGGTCCACAAGTTTAGATTTGACCTTTCACCTAGTTAGGACCCAGAAGTGAAGTGTGACTCCATCAAGGAAAAGAGGTTAAGAGATATGTTCCTATGTAGACAGTGTCTATCAGTAAAGCAGTACAGATCAAAAGAGGGAAAACGGGGATAATCTTCTCTTCCATACACTATGTTCTCCTGATGACCAATAATTTTTTATTTGTTTATCTAATGTCCACCTCCTCAACTAAAGGGCAAAATGTGTGAGGGTGGTGACTGCATCTTTTTCATTCTCTGCTGCATCACTGGCCTCTAGTGCAGTATCTCACACATGGGCAGTCCTATAAATATTTCTCAGATGAATGAAGAATTAATAATGAACCAAGTGGGACTTAAGTCCTGACAGGATGTGGATGGAGACGAGCAGGTGAGTGAGGAAAGGCAGTAAGAAAGACACAGGGGTCTTCACTGGCCACCACGAGATGGCTGCAAGAGTGGCACGGAACACGTGAGACAACAGGACCTTCTAGTAGTTGCGGTGGCAAAGGGAGGCTAACATCTGTGGAGCATCTTCTGGGTGTCAGGTGCTTGTTTCCCCATCACCACTGCAAGGAGGAGGCACTATTACGATCTACATTTTACAGATGAAAACAAATGCGCCGCAGAGAGGTTAGAACTTGCTCTTGATCATGAGCGTGAGACTGTTCCCCAAAGGTCTCCCCCATTTCTGTGCATCTTCTGAGTTGACACTTGTCCAGAGTATTTTTTTCCATGATATTTAGAGTAAACAGCTTTGGAAGATACAATGTCTCCCTCTGGAGCAAAGGAAAGGGGTACTCACTGCCCATCGGAAGAGATTCGGCTTCACAAAGCTCAGTGTCACTGTCCTGCCACACAATCCACACCAGGTCTAGGGCTCGCCTGGCCCCTTCTGAGGAGCTCCTGGGAAACCTGAAGACAAGGGGAAGTGACACAAGAAAATCTTTATACTCTAGCTACTAGGCTTGCTGAAAGAAGTTAAGCCCCTTATCTCTGACCTGGGAGCTGGGCAGATTCATATTGATGGACAGAGATTCCCAGAGGTCATGACAGGTGGAGCACCTTGGATGCTTCATAAATCCCAGCTAGCTTGAGCCCTTTGAGGGATACTGGTCAACTCTAGATTGAAGGCACCTAGGTGATGCTTCAGGAGGTGTAGGAGGTGTACAATGGTGAGATCCCAGTATCACACTCTCTATATCTCCACCCCCTCAATATTGTATCAAGTGGTATCAGTAGAGATTGCTCATCTCAGGACTCTCCAGTATCCCTTTTGTTTATATAGGTCTTTTGTTCTCATTACTTACAAACCCTTTTTCTCTTTGGCGCGTTGTGATGTTAGACCATCACTCTCTCTGTTCGGCTGAACCTGGCTGTGGAGAAGCGGGGCCATTCCTGCTTCCAGAAGGCCTGATGATTTGTCTAGCACCTCCACCGAAGTGATTACAGGCTTTCCACATAATAGCCCTTCGAGAAAGCTGAGGACTTCAGTGACCATTCCAGCAGCATGCTGTGCCTTCCTAACAGGTCTGGGCTCAAATGCGTTTTTGCAAGGCAAGGTTGATGCCAAGCCATGTCAGGCCTCCTTCTACAAAGGCGGGGCGGAAGAGCAGCAGAAGGACTGGTGTACAGCAAAGGGCTGGGAACCGCAAGTGCCAGAGTCTGACTGGACCATGACTTTGTCTTTCCCCTCCCTGCATCCAAAAGCTACAACATGTAGGTGCCTTCGGGCCTGAGATGGTTAGTCTTTCCCTCCTGGAGTCCCCCTGGCCGGATGGCCCACTGGCAGCGTTGTGGTGGAAATAACCTCCCCACCGGCTTCGGCTATACCCCCCCACTCCCCACCCCACCTCCCCGCCCCCTCCATCAGCTGTTGCTCTCGTCTGAACAGAGGATGATTGTTTCCCTGCTTGACTTCTGGGCATGGATTTACCAAGCTGAGCTCTACTTGCATTGGAGCCAGAGGTGGTGGGAAGAAACCAGTCCATAAAAGGCCTACACAAGTTGGGGTTGCTGCCATCCTGAGCCAAGCACAGAGGACTGGGGATAAGAAAGAGAGGCCTTTGGGACCCAGGCATCCAAAAGAGAGAAAGGGTCTCAAGAGGGGCGCCTGTGTGGCTCAGCCGGCTAAGCGTCTGCCTTCAGCTCAGGTCATGGTCAAGCTCCCTGCTCAGCAGGGGGTCTGCTTCTCCCTTTCCCTCTGCTGCTCCCCCTGTTTGTGCTCCTTTGCTCTCTCTGTCGAATAAATAAATAAAATCTTAAAAGAAGGAAAGAAAGAAAAGAAAAGGAAAGCAAAAAAAAAAAGAAAAGTAAAGTAAAGAAAAGAAAAGAAAAAAGAGTTTCAAGAAAGTGGGCTCCCAGTTTCTTTTCTTGATGTGTATGTGTTTGCTTGAAGAGACAGGAGACAGGAACCGATTTGCTAATTTCTGTCCCTCTCGTTCCTCAGGTGAGTAGCAACATACCCTAAAGACACTTTTTTTTCCCAGTGTGGGCATAAGGCATTCTCTAAGAACTGGGAACATCCTAGAAGGTGCATTCATTTAACCCTTTTATCATAGAGAGCATCAATCCAATTAGGGTACCCCAAGGGAAGGAAGGTTATGGTGAGGATACAGATAGCCTGGGAAACAACTAGATTCCAAAGCAGCTCCGACCACCAGCATCTTGTCCTCCTCCTCTTGTATACTGTCCCTGCTTAACTCTGCCAGTCTGCGCTATTCTCTTCTCACTGCTGACTGGAAAATTCTCTCCATAGTCTGTAGGAACAGTTCCAAAGGGTGCTGGTCTGATCACCTTAGCTTGTTACCTCAATCCTAGGGGGCAGAGCCCTTTATCCCTGGCTACCGTATCTGTCACCAAACGTGAGCTCCATTGCTGGTACAGTTATGGTCACCTGTGTGAGGGCTTTCCTCTGAACGTTTGCGGCAGCCTTGGTGACAAGGCACCCGTGACAGATTCAGCTGGCGAGAAAAGAGTTGGGCTCAGTTCCTTGTATAAGTGAAATAGACAACTGCTCACGTCAGTGTTTCCCAAGTCACGGTCCTCCAACCCATGCATCGGATTCATCTTCCCGCTTTTCAAACCTTCAAATTTCTGACCTACCTCAGACCTACAGAATCAGAATTTTGGAGTTGGGACCCGAGAATCTGCACAAGCTCCTCACATAACTCTGTGCACACGAAAGTTGAGGACCTCTGCTCCGTGTTCTTCGAGCTTCATGTGAGCTGTGGCCTCTTTCTGGAAAGTTCTTTCCCTGCTAAATGCTTAGCAAAATCCTGTCCCATCCCTGGAAGCCAAATTCAGAGGTAGCTGCCTTTGTGATGATTTCCCTGATTTCATGACTCCTTAATTTCCACTATCTCCCACTATCTCCTTGCTGTGGAATAGGGCATATTAAGCATGTAAGAATTCGGGTACAGGGAGGGATTGGGGACAAAGGCACATCTGGGATGGAGCTATAGGAAAGGGTTTATATCTTATCCCCAACTTTTCATTTGGAATACTTTGAAAGTAAACTATGATGAACCCTAGTATAGCCTTCATCTAGAAATTGTTACTATTTTAGATTTGCACCTATGTCCTCTCTCCATTTACGCATATGTAATACACATATGTATGTATTTGGTGACACATTTGAAATTGAATTGCAGCCATCATGCCACCTTATATTTAACTGCTACTTCAGCATGTGTCGCCTAAGAATAAGAGCATTCTCTCATTCTCTTGCACCATCATAATACCATTATCACATCCAAGAAGTGTTACGTTGATAGAATAATATTATCCAATATCAAATCCATATCAAAGTTTCTCAGATGATCTCCAAAACATCCTAGGTGTTTGTACTGATGCAGGATTCAATCAAGAATCATGGATTTTGGGGGCATTCGTGTGGCTCAGTCAATTAAGCATCTGCTTTCAGCTTGGGTGATGATCTTGGGATCCTGGGATGGAGCCCTGAGCCCCACATCAAGCTTCCTGCTCAGCAGGGAGTCTGCTTCTCCCTCTCCCTCTGCCCTTCCCCCTACCTGTGCTCACTCTCTCAAATTAAAAAAAAATCCTAAAGAATCATAGATTTCACTTGTCTTTTTTTTTTTTAAGTCTCCTTTAATCTAAAACAGTGCCTTTGGCTATTTTTCCTAAAGATACCGATATTTTTGAAAAAGTCCAGGTCGGTTGTCTTACTTGTAATCTGGATTTGTTCGAGTTTCTTCATGCTTAGATTCATATTCAACCCCTTTGACAAGAAGATTATAGGAGTAATATTGCTTACTTTCCACCACGTCTCATGGCAGGGCAGGGTGGGGGAGGCCGAGTGGGCGTGGTCCATGTGCCATTGCCCTGTTTTTGGTGATGCTGAATTCTAAGGGGTGTCTTCTAGAACTCTTTATTGTAAAGGTACATTTTTTTCTTTGAAATTAAGTGATGTATGGATTAATTAGGAATGTGCATATTTAAGAAGGTTTTACGGTGAATTTTCAGGGCGCTAAAGCTTGAACCTATGTTTCGCATGTTGTGATGGGAAGGAAGGTCCACAAAGGCCTTGTCCATCTCCCAGACACAGACTCCCCTGGGGCTGAGCGTGTCTGTTTTCACTGTTCACCTCCTACTCCACCTCCATATGCCCCCTCTGTCTTGCCTGGCCCCAAATCCCTAGCACGGGAGGCATTCATAGGCCAGATGGGGACATCCAACCTGAGGGAGCTCTCTCCCTTTGTCAGTAAGGTCATCGGCCTTGTGAAGAACACTTAAAAAAGATCCTTACATTAATCCAATGAGTGCACATACAGGAACACTGGGGTTCAGAGAGGTGACATCACTTCCCCAAGCCCTCCGGGGTGGAAGCTGGATTCGAATCCGGTTTCAGAGGTAGAGCTCATGCTTTTAAGTGCTATGCCGTCCTCCCTACAAAGCACGCATTCCGTCTGACTTCAGAGTTCTCTCACCATTTTCTTCTGAAGCCTTCTGGGCCCTCAGCATTCCTGAGAGAAGGAAGCAGGGGGGCTGGGCTTATTCTCTTTCAAGGTGGGGAGACGGTGTGATGCAGGAATCAATTGGCATTCCTGCGGTCTTACAGCGAGTAGCCAGCAGGGCCGCTGATGGAGAGACCGTCAGCTCTTGCTTATGAATTTGATTTTGATTTAAGAGGCAGCTGAGAGTCGCTGTGATTTCTGACTGGTGCTTGCTGAATCCAGAGTGGGTTCGGGTTGGATTAATATCACTGCCCTTTGCGTGGGGAAATGCTGCTGCTTGATAGTAAACAGGTTTATAGGCTTTGGTGGAAAAGACCAATGTTGCTGAACAGCCCCTTCTGCGCTTGGCACACGTGATTTCCTGCCTAAGTCTCTCTGTCCAGCTTGTCACAGGGAAAAATGTGACCTCTTAGACTCTAGTTAGTTCCAGAAAACCTCTCACCCCATCCCTCCCTGCATTCCCAATAAACAGAAAAGGAACCTTGTGGAGAGGATCCACATTTGCGTAGCCCACACTTTTCCCTGATCTCTCAGTTCTTCCGTGAGAACGCCCGCTCCAATGCTGCAGTGAAATGAAAACAACATGACAAACAAACCCACAAAAACAAAACAAAACAAAACAAACAAACAAAACAAGACCGTCTCCTACTAGTAAGCCACTGGTAATTGACGGGTTCACCATCCAGTTTAATCTTTCGTTTCAGGAAAACATCTCTGCACCTGTTGCAAGGTCTCAGCCACGGCTGGAGATAGACGCAGACAGACATATATCGTCCTGGTTTTAGCATACGTGCTGTTGAAGCAGCATGTGCACATAAAAGTATCATCCAAGTTTAGTATGTCCTGATAAATTACACAGCATCACATACAGACACGGGAGATGTCAAAGTTGGAGGACCCCTAAGAGGTCATCCAGCAAAGCCTTCCATCCTACTCATCACCCCCTGGCCGAGAGACCAAAGTTTGGGCAGCTCCAGGGACAAGCGGTTCCCTGGCTTTCAGAGGCAGCTGGCTACGGTGACCAGCTTCTTTTCAACAAAGATCCTTTCTAAAACAAGGAGCAATCCATCTTCCGGTACCTGTTAGCCACTGGGGGCTACTTCCTTCTTCAGAACAATGCGATCTCCTTGGGCACCGGGGCCCCACCCCCAACCCTAGGGGGACGGAAACTTCTAGCACTACGGTTCCTGAGCCAGAACCCTGGCTGCAACGGCTGCTGCCTCTGATGGATTGTGTCCCTGAGCTCCGATTCCCCTCCCTGCAAGAGCGAGGCACCTGGGAATTGGGGCCTCTGCGGGCCCTCTGCGGTGCCATGACTTGGCTTGCCCAAAGCCATCCGATGCAGCAGTTAGAGAGGTGCACGGGCTTTCTGAGAGACAGCAGTCTAGCTAAGGCAGGAATGGGCTCTAACTTAATAATCTGCTCATCTCACACAGTAAGAGACACCCTGACTTATTCAAAGACACCGTGGGCGGTGCGGAGGATGAATAAGCATGATTCACTGCCACTCTGGCACCCGGGGCACGAAGAATAATAAAACCCAAAGAATTGTAGCCGCCTGAGTAGTAAATTAAGAGATCCGGGGCTCAGCTAGACTCTAGACATCAATGTTACCATGGCGATAAAGGGCCCCAGCGTTCAGCAGTTATTATAGAACAGGCGTCTAATAGGCTAGTCTATGTCACAGCCAAAGCCCAAGGGGCTCGCAAAGAAGACCAATTAGCATATCCATTCATTAGGGGCCTCTGCACACTTCTTCTCTTAATTCCAATTAGTTGTTTGTTTGAACCAACGTCTCTTGCCTGCATTATGCTCATTAGTGCCTTTTAGCCACTGGAAACAGGCTTGAATCTCCACAAGGACCTCACAATTTCCCCAGCCTTCATTTTTCTCCCCTAGGGGTCTAGGCTTAAACAGTCACAAACCCATGGCCCTCAGTCCCTCGAAATGAAAGCATCTCTCACTGTACAACTGTACTCGACAGATGGAAACTCTGCTCAGGAATGTGATGCGCTAAGGGTTCTTCCTGGAACCCAGTGAAGTAGGGATCTGGGGCCATTATCTGGACCGTTCAGGTCAAGGAAACCCTCTGGCCTTAGCCAGTGAGTCTGCTGGCTACGCCTGCTGGCCACTGCTCAGAGGCTAGCTGTGCGGGAGGGGGAGCTTCGGGCACCGGAGACCATATTGGCCTCAGCAAAGTCAGGCAGTAGGTGTTCCAGCTTAAAGGGCTGCCCTTCAAGTTCCACCCCAGACCCCGCCTATTCCGGGAAGACTTCCCTGATCTCCACAGCCCCAAATAAGATCCGCCCTACCCCATGCACTTTGAAGATGACACCCTGTGCTGGGCAATATTCACAGGCAGCCTCAGGCCCTCGGCTGGCCTGGACCTTCGTCACCCATGACCTCAGAGTCCACAGGTCACTAATGCTGGAAGGGTCTGGGGTTCTAGAGAGTGCCCAGTGCTGCCTGGCTGACTCCAATGGCAGAGAACTCTTAAGCCCCACTGCACATGACCTCCCAGTGACTCCCTGAAGATCTAGCAAATCCGTAGGTAAGGAAAGCACACAACTGCTCTTTGGTGGCTCTAGGACATGCTCCCCCCTCCCTCCATCCAACACACACACACACACACACACACACACACAATTGTGGAAGTAAGTGGCCTGCAAGAACAGATGTCAGAAACTAGCCCCTCTCATGGTGGAGATGAAGATTCTCTGAAGAACGCTGCCCACTCTTTCTTCCTGCTCCGGGAGAAGGAGGACCCCATCCATAGGTTTCTGTTCCCATCAGCAGCCCAGCAACCATGAGAGACCGGAGTCATTTGTCGTTCAATCTGCTGTCAAAGCTTCTCCTTGCCGCTGTTGCCTCGGGAGCCCTGGTCTTTTTTGGCTCCAGCCTGCTGCGCTGTTGGGCAGCTTGCTCCCTCCCCCCGGCCCCCTAAAAAATTGGTAGGAAAGATTTCTCCTATAGCTAGAGGCTTTTGAGTGTGAATACATACAGATTTCTGTCTTCGAGGTCCTATGGGATTTTGTTATTTTACCCCATCCAGCAGCTGGCATTCCAGAAGGCAGCCTGAGCTGTAGTCAAAATACATTGCAAATATATTAAATGTATAGCAAACCCCAGGTTACCCAGAAGGCTCGGGCATGGGAGACTCTGGAAAATGGAATATTTTGTTACCTGAGGTCTCATTGCTCCAAATCTCCTTTTGTCTTTCCTGTCTGGGTTTTTCCCCCAGCTTTATTGAAATGTATTGACATTTAACATTGTATTAGTGTAGGTGTACAAGGTGATTTGAGTCACTTGTATGTTGCAAGGTGATGATTGCCACAGCGTTAGCTAGCAAACCTTCATCGTGTCACTAAAATCGACTCTCTTGGCAACTTTTGAGTAATAATACAGTATTATCAACTATAACACCGTGCTGTACATTAGATCCCCAGAACTTATTCCCCTTATAACTGGAAGTTTGTACCCTTTGACTAACATCTCCCCAATCCCCAAGCCCCCAGCCCCTGGTGACCACCATTCTACTCTGTTTCTATGAGTTTGGCTTTTTTAGAGTCCGCATATAGGTGAGAGCCTCCAGCATTTGCCTTTTGCTGTCTGATTTACTTCACTTGGCATAATGCCTTCCAGGTCCATCCCTGTTGTCCCTAATGGCAGGATTTCCTTCTTTCTCATGGCTAAACGATATTCCTGTGTGTGTGTGTGTGTGTGTGTGTGTGTGTGTGTGTATCACACTTTCCTTTTCCATTCATCCACTGATAGACACTTAGGTTGCATCTGTACCTTGCCTCTTGTGAGTAATGCTGGCTACACCCCCACTCTGGATTTTTGAAATCTTGCTTACATGACTGTGCTCTTTTCTGCTTCAGGAAGACAAGACCAGATAACCTATCCTCCGGCTTCTGAGGCTTGCAAAGGGCTTCAGGATTCTCACATTTAACACTAGGAGGGAGACACACAAAAGGCTTGGTTGGAGAAAGTGTGAGGCGCCCACTATCTACTGAGATCGGGTTACCCCTGGAATGTATTTTGCTTTTATTTAAGTTCAAAAAGTGGAATGAGTGTCTCTTTTTTTGTCAGTGGCCTCTTTCTCATCAAATAAGTGTATGGTGTGTGTGGGGGGGGACTCTGTTGAGGAAGAGTCCTAATTACTAGCATTCTAGTAAGTGGAGTCTTTATTTTAAATTAACCACTATCGAAGCTGTCTTCATCAGAATGGCCTAGGCTTGGAATTATGAATAAGTCAATCTATCCAAGCCATTGTGTTGGCTTTCTTGGTTACATATATGCCCAGAATCTCATTATCTGCCACATTCTCAGCCACCTGGGTATAACGGGGTTACGGGTGGGGGGGAGGGTTTGTGAAAGAAGGATTGCAAATTCCACCCAAGCCTTTTAGCCACCCAGGCTCTGGTAGGGTGGGCCAGACAGATCAAAAATGTTATTCAATGTTTTGGGCTCTTTCTACTAATTTTTCTTTTGTTGGATCCCACATTGGCTTCAGGAGTTATATATGTCTGGGAAACTGACACTGCAAAGTTCTGGCCTGGCCCCTGCCCTGATGCTAAGGGATAAATATAGATCTCAACCACTACAGAAATGCGGCCAGGATTCCAAGGGGTGTGTGTGAGAGGGGCAGTGACTGGTGGGGCCGTTCTGACATGTGGGCTAGAAAAAGCCTTCTTTATGTCCAAGACCCTCTTTGGGGAGGGGAGGGGCAAAGCAGGAGCCTGGCGTCTAAAATCAGAACCCACAACCCACATTTCAAGGGGCTCGTGGTTTGACACAAATAAGGAATACTGGAGGTGGCTTGGTGTGGGGGGGGGGAGTAAAGGGAATCTTTCCTGACACCTAGATCTTTTTGCATGAGATCAGTCTTATGAAAAAAGAAAGTTATTCTTGGCCACGTCCCCTCACCCCCAACTCCCACCCACGCCCCACCTCCTGCACACACTGCTACTCAGCTCTCGATTGAGAAGAACACGACTTTAGGTTTCCATGGGCCCATAGCACCTCGGGTGCTAGAGAAGGGCAGAGGGCGGGCCGAGACGTGAGGTGAGGGGGGTGGTGAATCGCTCCTCCTCGTGACCCAGAATATCTTCCCCCTCCCTGTGATGATGAGCTTGCTTTTCCATAAGGGCTTTTCTTTGATTCAGGGAATGGGCCAACCAATGAGAGAGGGGCATGTTAGATTATTTTGGGGAAGGGCTCATGCCAGGAGGGTTCACTTTTACCAGGCGCCAAGTGTCCCCAGCAACCAGTGTCTCCCGTACAAGCAGGAGCTCCAGAACTCTCACCCCTTGCCTGCCTCGGCCTCGTCTTTGCCCACGGAACAGCCATGAGAAGGCAGCTCCGGTCCAGAAGGGCCCCGGCCTCTTCTTATGGTTATCGCTCCAGACTTGTGAGTCCCGGGGAGCAGAATGTTTTGCCATCCCTTTTGAGGGGGGTGGGCTTGGGGTTGTGTAGATCTTGGCTTTTAGCCACTTCTCCTCAACACGGGCAGGAACAGCAGGGTTTAAGGAAGCCCTATAATTTCAAGATGGAGCAGTGACTCCTGGCACCCCATTGTGTCCCAAATTGCCGCATTGGGGGAGAACGCTCTTCTTCCTGGGAAACGAAAGACAAGGGAAGGGGAAGATGCCAGAGAATAGGGACCTTCTAAAATTGGATGGGGACAGTCTGGAATTTAAACAAACAGACCTTCTGGAGTCTGGGAGTGGAGAGGTTTTAGTCCGTTAGCAGGAAATTTTAGCCGGGAGAGAGAGAGGAAGGGGAAGAGGAAGCAAAGGACCCTGCCCACCCACCTGTCTCAGTCCGCTGGGGTGGGGGTGTCTTGGAAACCCAGCTGCTCTTTTTCTAAAGCAGAAATTCCAAACTTTCACTGAAATCAGAGAATCATAGATAGAGGCCCGGAGTAATCTTAGACACCATCTCTCCAGAGCCCTCATTATGTCAAGGAGGCTGCTGGCGCTCCGAGCGCAGGAGTGACTTGTAAGGTAGCAGAAGAGCCACAGCAAGAATGCCGAGTTCCTCACTTCTAATCCTGGGCTCTTTCTATTAGACAGGCGGTAGGCGACTCCCTAGCCTTCTGACCCTCCCCTGCCCGCCTGCCACCCCACCCTGCCCAGCACACACACACACACACACACACACACACACACACACACACAGGCACACACGGGCACACACGGGCACACACAGGCCTCTCTGCCGTCGCCATTTATCTCCAGCGTGCATCACAGATGTCTTTGAACCCACAATATCCTTGCATTTACTTTGCTCAAAATCGTTAATATATGCCACACGCAGTGCTTTTTTTGGGGGGGGGAGGGTGGTGGTGGAGAGTGTAGTCAGAAATCTCCCCCAGAGAGGGCAGTGATCTGAGCCCCGGGAGGAAACAAAGCTTAATCCACTTTTCCTTGGAAATGGCTGCTTATATAAACAGGGAGTCAGCAGAGGAAAACACGGATCCTTCCAAATCCCTATCAACCTACAGAGGGCTTCCCTTCTCAGCCACACCATGTAGAATCCTTCTTTACTCCATTGCCAGAGTCCCTCCCAGCTTTTGGAGCAGTCACAACCTGCAGGTTACCTACAACTGTTCCTTCCTGGGCTTCTCTACATAATGTTGCTAAAGCATTGTATATCTGTTCTTGCTCTTTATAGGAAATGCTGGATTTTAAATGCATCGGGGAATCTTGCCTTTTAGAGGGACTACTTGATCAAATCTAAAAAGAAACTAATGCAGTGGTTAATCGTATGCTAATTTCTCTTTGAAATTAACCAAATTAACCAAATCTTTACAGGGTGTTACTCAATGCAGGACACAAATTTATCCTTTGGGTCACACTGTTTGTTTTTATATTTATATGTTTATATATTTAGCGTGCTCCAAATGGAGTTACCCTCTGCCCTTCAGACTCTTCCCTTTTAGGGCAACACGATGGCTCCGGCACATACCCGCTACTATAGCCCAGCACGTTCGCACACGCTACCACATGAGGGCATGGCCACTTTAGGCAATGGGCAAACACAGACCCTCTCATCCCCAGAGGAGCCCCTACAGCGTTCTGTTAACCAGTTGCTTGCAAAAAGCGCCTCCCCTGTACAATGTGAGTTTCTCCTGCACCGGGAAGCACAGGAGATCCAAAAAGATATTTGAGGTTCCTGAAACTCTGGCAGTGTGAGAGCCGGGAAATTAGCTCAGAGAAGGTTAATTCTTCCCGGGAGGGTAAAGCTTTAATGACAAGCCATCTTTAATGGGATTATCATGAAAGTTCATATCTACAAATAAGATCAGGCTGAGGTCCAGGCCAGCCGCCTCCTCTGTGGAGCAGAGGTGGACAGAGGGCACCCGAGCAAGAAGGAGAGGAAAGGAAACTATTTAGAAAATATAAAGGGGACAGTAAGTACCCCACAGTTAGCCGTTCCACCTCAAATTCTCCGAGATTCCCAGTTGCAGTGAGTCCTTCCGGGGCTGTGAGGGCTCCCCACCGCAGTTTACAAGGCTGCTAGGGTTAGGGCCATGCGCTCTGGGAGAGCAATTTTCCCAGAGTCCAGGCTCAGGTTTTAAGCCACTGGCGCTCGTTCAGTCCTCACTGGCTTCCGAGCTGTGGGCTCCACACGGGCGGAGGGACATCAAGCAGTTGGAAAACACCCACTCCGCCCCATGGGTGCTCAGCATGTAGTTGGGGAGGTCAGATGTGTACCTGTGTCCGCACACAAGGGAAAGAGATTTAAGAGCATTTATTAGCCCACTCAGCACTGGGTGATGGGGGCTCTTCTCCTGAGCCTTGTGCTGTGAGTCCGTGTCAGAGTCAGGAATCCTTGATTATGAGCACCTACAATCCCTCGGGAACACAGAATCCGACACACCGCAGGTGGCTTCATCAATCTGTTAAGGACATCTAGGTGCTCGAGCTCTGGGTGCGAGGGGAGAACAGTCACTGTCCCAGGTACCGAGAGACCCGGGTTCTGTCAACTCGATCACGAACTCGCTGTGTGGCTGCAGCTGCGTTCTATCCCCTCTCTGGGCGCCCGGCGGATGAGGGAATCTTCAGGGCCCCTGCCAGTTCTGATGTGGTGTGTGATAGAAAGCTGTACATTGCAACCAACTCGAGAGCCATTCGGGAGTGCTTCCGATCCAGAGCCACACAGTGCAGGGCAGACTGAACGCTGAGAGCAGAGTCTTGTCATCCTGTCATTTTTACTGATTCCAGGCAATCCAGTTCTCTGAGCCCCCGCCTGCCCCACCCCCCCCCCCAGTAATGGCAGCATTTTTAGCCGAGTGTCCTCTAAACGGCCTTTGAGGAATCAGGCAGGGAGGGGCAGCACGGAGCCCCTGGCCTCTATCATTTGACACATCCAACCCCAACAGGTGCGCAGGCCCCGCCACCCTTCAGATTTGGACAGCAGACAGAAGGGACGGTGGCCTCATTTGCTGCCGCCGCTGCAGTGAGCCTTGGCAGACCCACAAACAGCAGAGATCCAACTCTCCTGCCTATGGCTGGGAGGCATTTGAAATACCGTTGGTGAAGTCTGGGCTTCTCTTTTTTTGTTTAATTTTCTTAGAACCACTCAGAGAAGATTACAGTTTCGGATCTCAATGACCGCAATCAGTCAATCAACAGATATGTGCCGAGCACTCACTACGTGCCCAGATTTTTGCCTAGGGTACCGGCAGGGGGGAGGGGGAGACTAAGAAAGTATCATCTGAGGTTCCAGACCTCAGGGAGTCTGCTCGACCAGCTGAAGGCAGGAAGAGGCGCCAGCTCAGGCAACAGTCAGAGAAGCAGCAAACAGACCCCTGTGTTTTATTTCTGCTGGGGTGGGAGTCAAAGTTTTGAGGAGGGGTCCAGCTGCTGGCCCTGCCCCCTGCTGCCTGCCGCAGGCTACTTTCAGGTACAACGCGGACGGTCAGGTTGAGCACCTGCCAGCGTATAGGACCGACGATAAACCTGGCTTGGACTTAGAATCTGCCATGGTGGACTAAAGTGTCTGAAGTGACTCCATCCTCTGGTGTCGAGCTCAGCTCCGCCCTGACCGGCCAGATAAAGGGAGGCCAAGGCCCCAGGATGGAGGAGAGACATAAGCAGAGCCCTGAAGGGAAGAGCCCAAGGGCCTGCAGCTAAAACTTACACCTCTGCGGAAAGAATATTAGGTCAAAATGAGCCAAAGAAAGGGTATTTCTTCCAAAAGAGCAGAGAGAGGGACTATGTGCTTCTTGTAACCACGGGTATGTGTCTGGGGAAGCGTCTCTAAATACTGAGTCGTTTTCCATTCATTTTGGCTGGTGGGATGCATCCTGGGGAATTTTTTTTTTTTTCCAAAAGGGGACTGTGTTTTGTCACCGTTCCAGGATGATCAGGATGAGGTGAACCAGAACTACTTGGCAGATGAAGAGGAAGAAGCTGAAGAAGAGGCTCGGGTGATGATGGTACCCGATCTGGAGGAGGAGGAAGAAGAGGAGGAGGAGGAGGAAGAGGAGGAGATAGAAGAGGAGGCAAAGGAGGAGGAAAAGGGTCAGGGTCAGCCAGCAGGCAATGCTTGGTGGTGGCAGAGATGGCAGATCGTGAACGAATACCTGTGGGATCCGGAGAAAAGGATGTCTCTGGCCCGAACAGGTCAGAGTTGGAGTAAGTCCCAGTTGTCCCAATGCCCCAATCGGGTGTCCTTTGCTTTTGGCTTGGTGTCCAGGACTCCTTTACCATTCGTTGAAGGGCTCAATGCCTAGGAAAATGCCTGGACTGTGGGCAGATCCTGTCGGAAGAAACTCCCGAGTAGGTTGACATACTGGACTGTGGAGCTCAAAGCCGTGGGGCTCAATTTCATTTGCGACACAGAGAGACAGTAAGAATGAGTAGGAAAACATAGCTTTTGTTTGTTTTTTTAAGTCCTAGTCCCATCACTTCCCAGCTGTGTGACCTCAGGCTCATCCTTCACCCTCTCTGAGCCTCGCTTTTCCTCACCTTCCAAGTGAGGGAAACAATCCCTACCTTGTCTGTCCCACAGGACCCGCCTGAGGCTCCCGTCAGATGCTTCAGTTGTGAACTTGAAAGCACAGCTGAGTCTTGAACAACCCAGGCTTGAAGGGCACTGTTCCGCACACGTGCTCTGTGTTTCCCCCATCAGCACAGCGTCGTGCTGTAAATGTGTTTTCTCTTCCACAAGATTGCCTTTTCTGTGGCTTACTTTATGCTAAGCAGACAGGACAGCCTACATGTAACGTACCAGATACGTGTGAATTGACACTTCCTGTCACCGGTGAGACTTCTGGTCAACGGTAGGCTATTTGGAGTTACGTCTGAGGGGGAGTCAAGAGTTAGACACAGATTTTCGACCACATGGGTGTTGGCACCCCCAATCTCTGCGCTTTTCGAGGGTCAACTGTACTATGCAGGGAACTGTTGCTAGGATATGGGACCCCAGTCCCTGCTAACTCGACCGCGGGTTTATAAAATCTCATCATTTCACCTAGTAATTTCAGAAAAGGAGGCCCACCCTCAGTCCCCGCTGGTGAGTGCTTTAGGCTCCCATAGGGCACACAGAGAAATTCGGTTTAAAGGGGTCATTTCTGGCTATTACAGCCAAGCCCCCATCATGCTCGACTGATGGCAGAATGGCATTCCTTAGCCACTGCTTTGACTTCCAGAGCTCTCCAGCACCCCTCCCCGAGGGTCCCACTCACCTCTTGAACTGCTCATGCCACACTCTCCAGGCCCAGAAAAAGAGCAGCTGCTGGCTTGGCACTCAGGAGAAGAACAAAATAGATGACTCTACAGATGAAATCGGAGTCCCCCCCGGTGCCCAGAGTCTCAGTTGCTAAAGTTGACCGTCATGCCTTCTAAAGGCCCCTTTGGCTGAGAATTCTGTCCCCACTGGTTTATGTTTCTAATTCAGCCCCGTCAGGGTGAAATGGCCAGCCCTCCTTCCTGGAATTAGGAATAGCAGGTGTGGGGCTCTGAGCAACGCCCACCTCCCTTCACCCTTCCTTAGTTCCCAGCCCTCCCCCTGCCGATCCCTCAAACTCTCCACTGGAACAAATGGGCCATTCAAGGAACATTCCAACATTCTGGAAGCACAGACAAATGCCGGGCACTCACTGGGGCTCCAAAGGGGGCACAGCTGTTTCTCCCTGGCCTAAAGAAGACTGGGAAAACAGGCCTTGTGAAATGCAAGTGCGATTCTGGGAGAGGGAGCTAAACTTTAACTCCTAAACGGCCAGCCACGGGAACTTTACCAGGGGAGCAGATCCACGTTGCTCCTATGGAGAATAATCCACAGGCCAAAAGCGAGTGATGTGGGAGAAAGGTTCAAGTGCCCCGGGAAGAAATGGCAGTGGGAACACTGCATGGCAGGCCATATCTGGGCCTCTGGATGGCAGGTCTGAGGAAGTCCAGGAACTCAGGCTTCTGCTGTTGGGCTATGCCTGGGCAAGGGGCACGTGGTGATATTAATGCCTAGGCCATCAAGCATATGCTTTGCTGCCCTCTTTGCTGCTCTCCTGCTTAAAAACCAGGTGCCCACTTGAGCATTTACTAACCCTATCTCAGTCTGCAAACCGACATGCCCGACATATTCACCCAGCCTATGTTTATAGTCTGGGCTTTTATTTTGGTAGCTGGGCAACTTCTATTTTTAGGAACTATCTGTTATTTTATTGGGTACTGACAAGAACCATATGAGGTAGTAATATTATTATCCCCATTTTACAGATGCAGAAACTGAGGCTTAGAGAGGGTAAGTAACTTATCTAAAGGCACAGTTATTAAGCGGCAGCACTGGGATTCAAGCCCAGGTCAGGTGAAAACTGGGGTTCATCCTCTTGCTGGAACCCCACATTATCTTCATGAAGTATAGTGTTGTGCAAGGCCCTGGGTAGGGTCTCAGGACCTGATGGGATGTTTTGGTGGGAGGAGTAAAGAATCTAGATCATTGGGCGCCTGGGTGGCTCAGTTGGTTAAGTGACTGCCTTCGGCTCAGGTCATGATCCCGGAGACCCGGGATCAAGTCCCACATCGGGCTCCCTGCTCGGCGGGAAGCCTGCTTCTCCCTCTCTCACTCCCCCTGCTTGTGTTCCCTCTCTGGCTGTGTTTCTCTCTGTCAAATAAATAAAATCTTTGAAAAAAAATAATCTAGATCATGGGTCCCTACCCATGTTTATCCAAGATACCCAGGTCTATCCAGGTCTGGGTAAGGCATTCAGAAGAGAACCCTGGATTAACTAGAGGAGTAGCCCAAGTAAAACCTGGACATCCAGGGCAGGAAAAGTTGGAGGCATCAAGGGGTTACGACAAGTATGGTGCTTGGTCTTCCTTGGTGGGGATGGGGGGTGGGAAGCTGTGTTAGCCCATCACAGACTTCAGGGCATAGCTCAGAGGTAAGGCTCAGGGGACTCACCACTAGTGAGTGGTGAGTTCTCCCCTCTGCGCTTCCTAGCCGCACATCCTAGGCAAGGCGGAAGACCTCTCCAAGGGAATGCACCTGCATCCCATTGCTTTCCTTTCATCCATGAGACTGAATCGTCTAGTCCTCCAGGATGGCTCCAGCCATTGGCCCATTCCCAGGGCTGGGGACAGAGGTTGAGGAAGGGAGGAGGAGGCGCCAAGTTCCACACGTGCACAGGCACTGCTGTTTCTTCTTCAGCGACTCCAGCTGAATCGACGTGTTCCTGCTCCAATTCTGCCTCAGTTCCACCTTATAAAACATCAAGGTTCCATTTCCAGTGGGGTGCCTGCGGAACTTTTTTCTCCCTTCCTCCGCTCTCCCCACCCCTGCCTTTCTGGTTCATTTTATTTGGTTCACGGTTCAATTTAAAAATTAATATTTGGATTTAGTTTGGGGTACAGCAGAGTTACGTGGTTTGTTCTGGTTTCTGGTTCATGAGTCAGTTCCAATCTGTCGTTCCGACATCATGTCACCGCTGTGAGCAGAGCCAGATACCGTTGCGTGAGAGGACTTGAAAAGAGCTTCTCAGCAGCCATCTCATGCCATTCACCTCACTCGGTGGGCTGCCTCATCCTGGGGCATACCTAACCCCAAAACAGCCCGCAGAGGAGGGAGTCCCACAACTCTGTTTCTGGTCCTACAACACTACATATATGAGTAATAATGGTGAGGATTCCCCGCATTTATAAAGAGCACTCAATATCTGCCAGGATCTATGCTCTGCTATTTTTTTTAAAGATTTTATTTATTTATTTATTTGACGGAGAGAAACACAGCGAGAGAGGGAACACAAGCACAGGGAGTGAGAGAGGGAGAAGCAGGCTTTCTGACGAGCATGGGGCCCGATGTGGGGCTCGATCCCAGGTCTCCAGGATCATGACCTGAGCCGAAGGCAGTCGCTTAACCAACTGAGCCACCCAGGGGCTCCTATGCTCTGCTATTTAAATGCATTATCCAATGCCAGGAAGGAAGTCCTATTATTATTCTCACTGGACAGATGAGGAAATTGAGGCCCAGAGGGGCAAGGCCCAACATGTCCAAGACGAAACAGTGAGGGAATGGTAAAGTCAGGAGAGGATGTGAGGAGAAGCAGAATTTCAGATATTGTTAGAGCTGTAGATCAGTTTATGAGGTGAGGTGCTAAACTTGTTCCCACTTTCCCTGTGAGGAACTGGGGGCACGGAGAGGTTCTGGAACTTGCCCAAGCTCACAGGAAGAACAAGTGTCGATGATTAAGCACACTTTCTTCCCCCTTCCTTCCCCGTTGCATGTTCTTTTGGAAAAGAAGAGCCACTTAAACTTTTGCTGAGGATGAATAAGATTTGAAATAAGTAGGGTGAGGCCTCACTTTGCCTTGATTAGAGTAGAGGCAAGTCCGGCGGAAATTAATCAAAAGTTTGAATTATAGGCTGTGTGAAAAGAAATGCTGCTTTCATCACTTGCAAATACATACAACCCCTGGAGCCAAGCTGCCAGAACTCTTCAGGGCACCTGCTTTAATGAGGACTCCCAAGCAATTTTTTAACTCCGCTCCCCTGTAATCTTGCTCATGGCCATCACGGGCTCAATAAGCCCTTCCACCGGAGATGCTGTAAAGGTACACGGCAGTCAGACTTCCAACACAATTCTCATGAATTCCAAACTGGTGAAATCTGAGTAAGCAAGGACATACTGAATCTGGGAAATGTGGAAAAACTAAATAGATACATAAAAGACATCGCACATGCTGGGGTTAGTTCCGGCTCCTGAGTTCAAGCGAGGAGGCAGGAGGGCTTGTTGGCAAGCGCTGACCACTCTCTTCTCTGCTTCTTCTGCAGGCCTGATTTTAGTCATTTACTTCCTCTTCTATGCCTCCCTGGCCGCTGTGATCACTCTCTGCACGTACACGCTATTTCTGACCATCAGTCCTTACATGCCGACCTTCACAGAGAGGGTGAAGCCTCCTGGTGAGTGCCCAGATGCCCTGGACAGCAAACTGCTTGTACAGCGTGTTCAGCCTCAATTAACTTTGGCTCTTCCCGGTAATGACTTAGGGATTCAATTATTAAGAGTAAAAGTGAAATGGTACTTGGCAAATTATGGTCCTTTTTATTTTGATTGCCTGGGGGGTAATGGTTTCATGGGAATCAATACAAAAAATTATCCCAAGAATGGGTTAATATATCCAAGACCTGTTTTCATTGCCAGGAGTTATGATTAGACCCTTCGCCCATAGCCTTAACTTCAACTTCAACGTTTCTGAACCCGACACTTGGCAGCATTATGTCATTAGCCTAAATGGCTTTCTCCAGGGTAAGTAAGTTCCTCCAAATGGGGGAATCTCTGTGGAAAGGTGGTGGGATGGGGGTAGGGGATTCGAAATTCACAATTCACCAGAAATCCCTCTCTTACTAACCCCAGCCCATCCTGGTCTTTCCTTACCTCGCATCCCCCTCATCACCTGCATATACAATCAAGACTGTTCTTGTTTGTGATTGTATGTTGTCTTCAAAGCGTATAAGACAACTGTCCGGCAAGATGCTAAGTTCATTGGGGCAGAGAACTTGTTTTCTTTTCTTAAACATTCTAGGGCACCTAGTTATGTCCTGGGCACATCCAGATGACTCAATAATGACCATTTATAAAAGATCATTCCAGGGGGTGGGTAGTGGTGAGAAAAGAAGAGTGTTCTCCAGAATGGGAAGATTCCTGCCTCCTATACTTTCTCAAGGTAAGAGAATTCCTTTCTTGGAGATGGGCCATCTTGAAGGAAGAGAGCAAGAGTCTTGATTTAATAGCAGCCCGGCAGGGAGTTAGAGGAAGAACCTCTGGGTGACAGTCACTCCAACATTTTGATAACAAATGTTTGCAAGATGCCTATCTCTATAGCATCATCAGATACATTTTCAAGGACCAATGAGTGGCTTTTTGAGAAGCCCTTCCACAGACTGAAAACCGAGGTAGTAGATTGGTTAAGGTCCGACACAGAGCACACAGGCACTAAGCCCCAATGGGTTGCACAAATTATTTGCAGAATAAAGCCAGCTTGATTGCTTTGGTTGTTCCTGCCTGGCTGAAATGGAGGGATAGAGAGCAGTAGAGTGTGCACTGAAGGACAAAAACAATCTCTTATGTGATGGGAAGTGTTACATAAATGCATAAATTTTGCTATTTAACTTTAACCCTGCATAGAAACGACTGTCGGGTGCGCCTGGATGGCTCAGTCATTGGTTAAGTGTTCAACTCCTGATCTTAGCTCAGGCCTCGATCTTAGGATTGTGAGTTCAAGCCCCGTGTTTGGGCTACCTAAAGAATCTACCATCTCCATTCTACAAATGGGGCAATTGGAGCTCAGAAAGGGAAAGCAATGTGGTAAAAGTCTCAGCTGAACCAGTGTTTAAACCCACAACCATGGTTGTGACACCCTTGCTACCGGAAGTGTGATCCAGGACCCACAGCATCAGCATCCCCTGGGACTTGGTTAGAAGGGCAGGCTCTCAGGCCCCACCCCAGACCTGCTGAATTAGGATCGGCACTCGAACAAGATCCACAGGTGATCTGTGTGAGCTTTAAAGCTTGAGAAATACTGCTTTTCGTAATTCTTTGCTGCTGCCATATGACCTGGAGTTAGAAACTCAGCTTTGTATCAGGTCATGCTCAGTGTCATTTTGGGGAAGTCTGAGTTTCAGATTCCTCATCTGTGAAATGAGGGGGGCTGGGTCCTTTCTGAGTCCACCTAGTTTTTTGAGCTCAAAACAAACAAACAAACAAACAAACATTTTGGCCATCACAGCCAGCGCAGCACCTTCTTTTCTTTCTAACTGTGAGCTACTGCAAGTGTGTTGTCAGACTCTTTGCTGAGGAAATCCCTCCGAGAAGCCAGTAGAAAAATACGAATTCTGACCTGACGATAGAGATGGAGAACATTAGGGAAAGCATTGGGTTTTCAGTTCCTAAGTGTAGGTAACATGTCCTATTTAAAAGGAACATGTCTCTGAAATAGGCATCCCAGAGTATCAATTTCATTCCCATGAGGACTGGGATTTTGCAATAAGGGTCATGCCCATGTCACATTATTTTTAATGGAACTACCTCAAGAGAAACAATGAGCATGTGATTAGAGCTTCTATTTAGAAACTTATTATTTGAACATAGCTCTTGTTCTAAAAAAAAAAAAAAAGATTATAAAGAAACCTTGAATCGAATGTAGCTCTGTCAAAGGAAAATAAAGACTTGACCGTAATTGGAATAGATTTTAAATTTTCAGTTGCTCCTCAATAATATTAAACACAACCTGCCTAGATGACAACCCAGCCGTACATTTGGAGTCTTCCCAGCAGCAGATCATAGGTGCACAGTCTCCTTTGAAGAGCTAAACTACTGGGAACATGAGTGCATAGGGGCTGGACCTAACAAGGACTAACTGGACTCCATCATTTAAAACCAAACTGGAAATAATGCAGTCATTTCCAAAGCCCAGCCCTGGAATCTGGTAGTCCAAAGAGTGAGCTCACAGACAGCCCCTTTCAGCTCTCTTTCCTGGATATATATACCTTGGACACACGCTCCATTCCCTCCGATGTAAAGGGGCTTGAACCCTGAGTGCCTCGGGTCTCGATAGACAAGATCTCACCCTCTCACCTTCTCAGGGGAGACCCTATAGCTTGTCATTGGTCTCTGTCTTTCAACCTAAGCTTCTATTTTGTGGTGCTAACTTCCGTCTGTAAGGGGTGAGAAGCTGGTTTATCTCCTCTTCCTCCCTCTCTTCCTCCTCTCCCTGCCTCCTGTCCCACAACACACAATTCTCATTTTCTTGTATCAGGTGTCTCTCATGGACCTCCAGTGGAGAGGTTTCCTAGACTGAACTTAAAGAAATTTAGTCCAAGAGCTTCACTTCCTTATATAAGCCATACGGTGACATGACCCAGTCCCTTTTCCAAAACCTGTCTACTGTGTGCCTCTTCCTCTTCTAGAAGTAGAAGAGGCAGCCCTCTCAGTTTAGTTTGCCATAGCTGAAAAGAAATAATGGGAAATGGAAGCTATACAGTGACCAATACATGACCCAGAGATAGATACTCAAAAAGTTCGTAGGGAAGGAGAAGCAATCAAAGTGGGCCAGGGAGATGAGCCCGAAAGCCTTTGGGAGAGATGCTGGTGGGGACCCTGGCACCGACACGGGGTCACAGATCCTAAGCCAGGCTGAGTGGGCTCTCAGAGGGGCACCAGCAAGTTGCAGTAAGGAAACTAGGGAGGTGGACTACTGAAGATGAGGCTCTCCCCGGTAGCACCTGTCTAACATGCCCCCTCTCTGCCCACCCCACACTCGCTTTAGGTTACAACGACAGTCTTCAAGAGGAGATGAATGTAGATTGTCCCCCGGGACAGTACTTCATCCAAGATGGCGATGAGGATGAAGACAAGAAGGCCTGCCAGTTTAAGCGCTCCTTCCTGAAGAACTGCTCTGGCTTGGAGGACCCTACTTTTGGCTATTCTACTGGACAGCCCTGCATCCTTCTAAAGATGAACCGGGTATGTTGGCCCTTGATACCCCAGAAATAATAAGTGGAAGAGCCGGGTAGGAGGGCTCTGGCCACTCCCTTTCTCTTGGGCTCTGTCTTCGCACACGGCAAGTCTGGCCCCTTTTACTGGCAGTGTCGGTGATACAAACAACTGGACAAAACTATCAGGCAATCATCCCTTTTTCTCCCCTCTTGTCTCCTGCCTTTAACCTGCCCTTTGGAGCCCTCTGTCAGTGATGAGGTCCTGAGCTACTTGGAACAGGGGACTAACATGATGGGGGAGGGACAATTCTTCTACCATAAGAGATATATTTTCCTCCTCTCCTACCATGCCTTAGGTGTGGTAAAGCCTTACCAGGCACATCCCTCTTAAAACCAGAAAGTTCTTTACATCTTCAGCGTTCTCCTACTGCAGTTACCACTGTATGAGCACCAGGCACAAACACAGTAAGGGGTAAGCTGAGCTGCACAGCTCTGGAGATATTTTTGCCTTTTTCCCTTTTTAAAACAAATATTATTTATTTGACAGAGAGAGAGTACAAGCAGGGGGAGCAGCAGTGGGAGAGGGAGAAGCAGGCTCACTGCTGAGCAGGGAGCCCGATGCAGGGCTTATCCCAGGATCCCAATCCCAGGACCCCGGGTTCATGACTTGAGCCAAAGACAGACGCTTAACTGAATGAGCCGCCCAGGCATCCCTATTTTTTGCCTTTTGTATCATTCCTGAGAGGGCTAATAGGTTAAGTTTATGCCTATGTCAGGGGTGGTTTAAGGGAGGTTTAGAAAAGCCCCATTTTGGAGGGCCTGGGCAGCTCAGTCATTAAGCCTCTGCTTTCAGCTCAGATCATGATCCTAGGGTCCCAGGATCGAGTCCCACATCGGGCTCCCTGCTCAGCGGGAAGCCTGCTTCTCCCCCTCTTACCCCCTCCCCCGTTTATGTTCCCTCTTGGGCTGTGTTTCTCTCTGTCAAATAAATAAAATCTTTAAAAAAAAAAGTCCAACCTCCTGCCATAGATTTTTCTTACCCAAATGAGTAGGAAACAATGGAGACTTTATTTAAAGAAAAGCCCCACTTTTACTGTCCATTTTGTTTTTTGATGTTTAAAACAACAACAACATGCTGGTTTTCTTTTCATAGATTGTAGGCTTTCGTCCCGAACTTGGGGATCCTGTGAAGGTGTCCTGCAAAGTTCAGGTATAGTGCCTTTTTGAGTAAGTACCGCTAGCACGTCTGTTTTATGCAAAAAGACAGTCCTTCCCTTCCAAGGGTCTCACCTTGGATGACTGGCGATGGGTTAGGGAAAGGGTTAGTCTTTTCCCTTTGGTAGCTTCTGGCCTCCCTCTTGTCAGGAAGCATTCAATTCCTGTGTCGTGGGGCTGCATGGGGCTGCGTGGGTTTATACCTGTGAAAGCCGAAGAATGAACCGGCTCAAGGCCACAGCAGGGACCGACAGTGTGCCCCGCCATTAACTGAGATTCTGTTTACACTTCTGCTTTCAGCTCTAATTACTTGTTTCTTTGAACTAAACAAACAGCTTTTATTAGAGTCATTAGTCCCCGCTTTTAAAACAGAATTTCACTTTTTGCAGCAATGACCAGTGGCACTGAGTGTTGCGATAACAAATGACTACAAGGGAAGTATAAGCAGAACTCCATTAATATGCTAATTAACTGTCCTTGGAGGGACCATTAACTCCTATCTCCTCCGCACCAATTAGCTCCTTTGTAGGAAGAAGCCCCAGATCTTGGGTTGCTTCTCAAACTGGAAGCAGTAGCTCCCTCCAGTTTCCTAACATCCGCTGGGCCCCCAGTCCTGGACAGCTGTCTCGCTGATGTTCGTGAAGCCAGGTAATCCCATCCCCAGTGCTATAAATACCGCTCAAAACTCCAGCCTTGATGGTGGCAAATCAGAAAGTAGCCAAAGGCAGCGTTTATCCAGCAAGCATTTCTTGATCACGTAACGCTCTCCTGGGGACTCAGCTAGGTGTTGGGATGACTCTGTCTCTGAAGTCCAGCTGCTATGAAAGGTGCAGTGGGGACACTGAAGATAAGTGTTTAAAGTTCAGGCGGCGGTTTGCCCCGTGAACAAGGTAGGAAGGATATTCATTCGGTTCTCATGGACATGAGTATGTGTACATATACACGCATGCGCGGCGTGATGACAAACGGGTGGCACTGATTCCCCAGATCATTCACAGACGTGACTTGCATGGCTTTCTAGAAGAATATGTAAGTAAATCATAAAGACCTACTCAGTCTTAAACTAGCATATTAATTGGCTTGAGTCCTACTTATAGCTCCCTAGTGGAAGCCATTCGTTCTTTTCGCTTGTGCAGAACCTTGCTGAGAACTGTCCTTTAAAAAGAAAACAAGAAATAGTAAGAGTTGTTATTCATTCTATAATAATCAACTGGTCAAAATCCACACCCACTTGTGGAAATCAAGCAGGACAAGGTAATCACTAGAATAAATTAAGGAGAGCTTAGAGTATACTCTGAGCGATCACACTATGGTGACAGAAGGAATTACATGACCCCAGTGGGAGAGCTCCTAGTAGCAAGCACTGTTTGTCCCTTATCAGTCCCTCTGCTAAATCGGGCAAGCCTAACGCCTAGGCAGAATGGTCAGTCCCCTACCTGACGTGATATGATGAGGGTAGACTTATTTATTTCATCTTTCCAGCACTGGTTCCCTCTTGCTTATCCTCCTGAGTTTACCTCCTGTAAGTAAGCGCTACGGAGAAGGTGGTCAGACACGTGAGTTTCGGTGGGCCAAACTACAGGCTGTGTCCCTATGCAGCAGATCCCTGCGCGTTTGGTCTGCCTTCCCACGGAACTGGGCCCACAGTATACAGATTGTCGTGGCATGGGATTTACTCAGCATGTTCTAACTTCTACCTGCCTCAAAGTCCAAGACTGACTTCCAGGCCCAGGATGATTTTATCTATTATCTATCTATCTATCTATCTATCTGGAGAGGGGTTGGCGTGATAGGCCCTCTTGCTAGACTAGCACCAACTACAGGCTAGCACCAACTACAGGCTAGCACCAACTACAGGCAGCCCTCCAGAGCCCTTCTCTCTGGGTCCCCTTGGAGCCAGTACCGAACTATATCGAGCACCTTCAGCCTCCTCTGTCCACGCCTTCCATTTAGCATTCTTTGAACTGAAAACTGAGGCATAGTCTCTCTGTGGAAATGCTCTGGGGATAGGTGTGGGCTAAGCTATGCCCCATTCTGCTTTCATGGGTCTTCGTGGGACAGCTGGTTCTGGGTCACACCGTGATTTCACCAGGGGCACAGTCCCCTTGAGCTCAGGCTTCAACCCACCGGGGGACCCAGCATCCCACATATACCTGCTTTTACTTCCAGAGAGGCGATGAAAATGACATCCGATCCATCAATTACTACCCAGAGTCGGCTTCTTTTGACCTTCGCTACTACCCTTACTACGGCAAACTGACTCACGTAAGCCTGTATCCTTTTCAGTCTTTGCTGTCAGAAAGGGCTCAGAGACAGAGGCAGGGTTGTCTGGAACCCCTGAGAATTAGGCAGCAGCATGTAGTAACAGTGGGGAGAACAACGCACGGCCAAGACCCGGAGGTCCCTCTACCAATTCCTAGTACAAAGTCTCCTTTCCGTATTTGCAGGTCTTTCAGATATGGTCTGGTCTAACTCCTTCAGCTCACAGATGGAGAAACTCGAGTTCAGGGAGACAAAGTGACTTGCCCAACACACAGAGCCAATTAGTGGCAGAGGCAGGAGCAGACAAGTCACGGTTGCTGCACTCCACGACACGCAATGATCACACCCGCCTGTTTGTCCCAGGCGAAGCCTCGGGGCCTAGTGGTGGGTCACAGGGTGCAGCCATTAGCACAGACATTTCAAAGACACTAGTTCTGCTTTCATTCGTGGTCTGATACCCGGAAAACCCTAACACACAGAGTTAGAACTGGTTCTCCCCAGAGGACAGTCGGACATCGGATAGCGACTTATGAGAGAAACGTGTCATTTCCCCACCATCCCAGGGCAGAGAGAGAGAGAGCATGTCAGTTACTTAGGCCATTCGCAGCGCGGCATCGTGGGATTTGCTCAGTTCACTGCGTGAGGGTTACCCCATCCTGCACTGAGTATGTGTCTGCTCCCTTGCATCCTGTGACCCACCCCCACGCCCTCCGCTCCTCCCACTTAGCAGTCACTGTTCTTCTGCCTACAGGTTAACTACACCTCCCCGCTGGTGGCAATGCACTTCACAGATGTGGTGAAGAACCAAGCGGTGCCTGTCCAGTGCCAGCTGAAGGGCAAGGGCATCATAAATGATGTCATCAATGATCGTTTTGTGGGTAGGGTGATCTTCACTCTGAACATAGAAACCTAAGAACTTTGTGGGGCACTCCCACTAGTTCTGTTTCTGTTTTATCTCATGAACCCCCTGGCAGTACCTGAATTCTTTTTCGTCACTCAGGACACAGCCAGATGGACACCCAAGACAGCAGATCATCTTTCCTTGCCTTTGACATATGTATAAAATGACATTGTGGGATTGATTTTTTAAAGGTAGTCTCTCCTGATGACAAATAGATGATGTTAATTTCCTTTCCCCCTACTGAAAACTAAAACTCATTCATGCTGCTAGAAGTCTCACCATAGTGTAAACATAGTTTCTGATAAAATTCACAAGAGCTATGAAGGAGAATTTCTATAATGATTTTAAATTCATTGTGTTTTGTAAAATGTTGTTGTTTTTAGAGGTGAGATTCCTCCCAACCAGGCTTTTTAAAAAATTTTTTTTCTTAACCTGCCTGGCGAGTTCCGTCCCTGGAAATCACCAATCAGACCAACTCAGAATACACCTAGGGCTACCATACCTAGAGAACTCTACATCCAAGGGTGCTTGAGAAATTGGCTGTCTCAAATGGGCAACTAAATAGTACTGATTTGAAGACTAGGTTATCTTCTTCACCTGGGACAGAAAGCAGTGCTAACTGGATATCGTTCTGGAATAGAAATGAACACCTTGCCTATAACTTTTTTGGGGGAGGTGGGGTCCAGAGCAACTCGGGAGAATACTTACCATGTGGATGTGGTTGGCATTTGGTTCCTTGCTCTGTGGTGTGATCATCCAAAGGCAAACAATCCTGCTTACGGGTGTGTCTCAGCTTCAGGTAAAGGAGAAAACAAGGAAGATCTCCACCAGCTAATTATTCTTGGGCTCTGTGCTTGAGAGTAGTATAATGTTCTTTGAGACCATCCGATGTGGGCATGTTGAGCCCCAGCTACAGCTCTAGGGATTGAAATCACAGTCTGCCAACTGATACACAGTAAGACAGAAAGCTCCCACCAGGCTACCCAAAACCCAAGGCCCATTACCAGCGTTTCATTTGCCTAGAAAATGATGTGGAGCAGGTGTTTATCCAGGTTGTGGATCAGCCGGGCTGCTTTGTCTTATCTTTGGCCATGCGACCATTCCACCGCTTCTTAACACCTCCACCAGGGGGAGGGCTGGGACAAGAAGAAAAAGTGAGCATTACTGAGTTGCATGGTGTCTCAGGGTCCAAAGCAAGCTTCGGTGCCACCTAGAAGCATCCAGAGTCTGAATCTCCTCTATGTTTATCTTCTCCCAAAATGGAGAACTGGCAATCTGGTAGTGAAGACAAACAAGCAAAGAAGTAACTATGAACTAGTACGACGAGTTATACAACTAGTATGTGAAAATGCTATGGGAACATGAGGAAAAGTACCTAACTTGAGAAAGTAGCAGAGGAAATTTCACATGTGAAGTCACAATCATGAAAGACCACCTGTGTGTTTGGGTAACTGGGAGCAGTTCATGTAACTGGAGTGTAAGGGGCTCAGAGGAATGGCCGGGAGTGGCAGGGGATTGGGCTAGAGAGGTGTATAGGACTTTGAGTTTAATCCAAGTAGGTGAAAAGGAGTCATTCAAGTATTTTAAGCAGGGAAGCTCTGCGATCATATTTGCACTTTAGAAAGAGCACTTTGGCAGCTACAGTGTGAAGGGTGGGTTGGAGAGGCCAACGTGGGGGGAATGGGAAGTGAGGGAGAAGGAGGAGTCAGGAATGGCTTCAAGGTTTTTGAGCTTGGGTAGAACCAGTGTGTTGGTGGCACTGTTGATCGAGACTGAGAATCCAAGAGAAAAGCAAGATTGGAGAGCAAGATGGGATCATTTAAAGCTTGTGATTCCTTATTGGTCAGACACCGATGTGGAGATAGATGTCAACATGAGTGGGGTTGGGGAGAAGGAAATCTGAGAACAGAAACAGCATTTGCTTAAGTGAACTCTCCTAAACTATTTAATCTTGGGAACTTAAGCCAGTTATGTGAGATCTCATCCCTCAGATGGTGTTTTTCTGTTTGGCTTGTAGCAGAAAGCATTGCCTGCTCTTTGGAATCTCCTTCCCGCTTCCCAACTCTAGTCAACAGAACAGAGGGGAGCCGACCTCTATTAACAAGATAAAAGATATTCCACAGCTTATCCGTGGAAAATACAAAAAGACAATGAAACTGTCTCCTCCCAACTCCTATCCTTACCAAATTCCATTTCCAAAACTAATCTTTCGGAAAAAAAGAACAAAATACCCAAAGACGGTAACTTTAAACCCATTTCAAGATCACCTCAAATAATCAAACTCTCAAAATTCAGTAGTTGAAGATAATAGAACATTAGATCTGGAAAGGATACTAGAGTGTTTAGAGAAAACAACCTGCATTGCATCTGACTCCAGGTCCAGTGCTCTTTCTATTCTGAGCTGCTGCTTACCAGGAAGTACCATCTTTTTAAAAATCAATGGATGATACCCCAAACATTTTGAAATGTATGTCAAATTTGAGTTAGAATAGTTAACATTTCACAGGAATTCAACTACTGGTGCTATTTTTTATATATAATACATTATCCTGTTAAATACGTTGACTATTACACAGACAAGGAATTATGAATCTTTTGTCATACAGTATTTCTCATTCAGTGGAGTCCGTTGTATCCACAGTTTCCAAGCAGTATTGAATAGTAGTACTAGGATGGTTTGGGTTGTCAGATGGGACATGAAAAAATAGCTTTATCACTCAGAACTGGATATTATCACTAAACTGGAATTCTAACAGTTCACTAAACTTCCGGTGGATTAATCTAAATCTTCCCCCATACCATTTCTTACCGGGATTTGATTTGTATACTATCTGCTGCAATGCACTTGGTTTTACTTGATTGTCAGTGAGAATTACTACTTCCAAATGCCTTCGTGGTTTTCTCCATGCTAAATTTATGATTCCTTACCCCTCTGAAATCATTATCCTAAAGTAACTTTTCTTAGGCATCTATTTGCTGGGAATCTTCATGTAGAAAACATTATTATTGTACTGAGGAATTGTTGACAACAATAAATTGAAATAAAAAAGAAGTGTATGGTTTCCTCTTTCTAGATGATATCACCCATTTTCCCACAGGAATCCTGGGCAGCCATGTGGGTGGACAGCATGACAATTGATAGCCTATTAGTTTAAAACTTTTTTCTTCTTCTTCCTCCCACCTTTTTTTTTTGACTCTTGGGGTTTAACCACAGGAGGATGAAACTAAAAGTTGTTTCATTTCTGAGCATTTTTCCTTTTTAGTCTCTCTGCTCTGGTTTCTGGGAAGACTGCTTTGTCAGAGCAAACTTCCTTCCTTCATCGAGCCCTAGTATAAAGAGTTCCATTTGTTTGTGTAGGAAAAGAACACCAAGAGAAACTTAGAGGTGGGAAAAGGAACCAAAATCCAAAGAGAAGCTGCAGTCGCTTGATGAAAGCCTAGCTAAGTGACTTTAGGGCACATCTGGCCACAAATGGTCTCCTAGAGCAAATCCCTAATGGTAATTGCAATTAAAGACAGAAACATTTCCAGTCCCTGGTTTGATTCAGAGATTAAGCTGTTGTAGGAATGTCTTCTTTCTTTGGAAGCTGCCCTGGCCCAAGGTCTACGAGGCTTATATGGTTTGATTGGGGTGAGGTCTGTGATCCCAGTACATTTCCCCTATCTAGGTTCTTCGCTAGACTCATTTCGCTTACTGATTTCCTCTTAAAATACTCAAACATGATAAAGTAATTTAGCCAAATCATGTAGAAGTGTGATTTACACTGTGATTTTACCTAGGCAGAAAATAGAAGTTTGGATGTGTGTGGTGGTGGGGAGGAAGGACAAGATGGATGGAAGCAAAGGGGGAGGAAAAGGGAGTTGAAAGCCTGAATAGCCCTGTTTACTTCACAAAGTTCTTTAGTTGCAGGGCAGAAGGGAGAAACGCTAATAGGAAGATCTAAAAGGCTTGAGAAGGATGTGATAGGCTCTCAGTCCGGCAGCTTAGTCTCCAGGATGTACTTCTGTGCAGGCTCCTGGATGGCCGTAACATCAATCAGGGTTCCAACAATAAATAGCACACCTGAAAAAATGGAATAATTAGAAGGGGGTTATTTCCAAAGAGATTACTTATAAATGTGTAGATGCAGAGAACCACAGAGAATAGCACAATAACCCAGGCTAGTGTAAGCTAAACTCTTACCTTCCCTAGACCCCAAGGGATAAACATAGGAAGTGGCTCCCACAACCCCGAAGGACTGAGTCATGTATAACTGACTGCCTTGAGAAGAGTGGTGACCTTGTTGAAGGACTAACCTGGCTCAAGGTGATTTTGTAGGGAGGTAATCCTACACTTGTTTATGGTTGTAGCTGAACTTTTAAACTAAAATCTTTTCAAAATTTTAACATTAAGATCTCCAAAGAACAGTTCTTTCACTCTATCCTAGCATTTTGTTGACATCTTTCACTTGAAAGAAAGGGAGGGTGAAGAAGGAAAGAAAGAAGCCACCTTGATTTATGCTGCTTTATCTACCAAAAAAACATTCCATAATTCAACCCTGTATTAAACATCTAGCTTGCATAAGACATTTTCTTTCCAGAACAGAATGATACAACCTTCATAATACAGTTAACTTGAATCAGAAAAGTATTCGTCTTCCATTAAGGACGAACATATTCATAAATGAGAATCAGGATAAGGGTGACATCCTTTCCCTCTCCAGTCCTCCAGCAGATGATATCATCTTGTATATAGAAAACCCTAAGGAATCTACTAAAAGAGTATCACAGCTAATAAACAAATTCATCAACATTGTAAGATAAAATATCAGTATACAAAAGTCAGTTATCTTTCTATACAATAGCAGTGAATAATTAAAAAAAGAAATTAACAAAACAATTCCATTTACAGTTGCATACAAATAAAATACTTATGAAAAGAGTAACAAAAGAAATGCAAGACTTGTGCACTGAAAACTACATAGCACTGTTGAAACAGAAGAGCTAAAATGGAAAGACACCCATGTTCATGGATTAGAAGATTAATATTGCTAAAATGGCAATACTTTCCAAATTGATCTACATATTCAATACAATCCTTTCAAAAATCCAACTTCCTTTTTTCCCCAAAAATTGATATGCTAATCCAAAAATTAATTTGGAAATGTAAGGGACCCAGGAAAAGCCAAAATAATTTTGAAAAAGAACAAATCTGAAACACTCATGCATCCAATTTCTTTTTTTTTTAAGATTTATTTATTTATTTATTTGACAGAGTGAAACACAGCGAGAGAAGGAACACAAGCAGAGGGACTGAGAGAGGGAGAAGCAGGCTTCCTGCTCGATCCCAGGTCTCCAGGATCATGACTTGAGCCGAAAGCAGTCGCTTAACCAACTGAGCCACCCAGGCGCCCCCATACATCCCAATTTGAAAACTTACTACAACACTAGAGTAATTAAAACAGTGTGATACTGTCATAAGGACAGACAAATAGAACATGGAATAGAAATAGTCTTTTCAACAGATCGTGCTGGGACAATCCACATGCAAGAATGTCAATTTGGACCCTTACCTCACACCATATACAAAAATTAACCCTGAATGGATCAAATATCTAAATGTAAGAGTAAAATTATAAAACTCTTAGAAGAAATATAGTTATAAATCTTTGTGACCTTGGACTAAACAACGGTTTCTTAAATACAAAAGTATGCAGAGTCTAAATAGATATTTCTCCAAAAGAGATATACAAGTGATTAATAAGCATTTGAAAAGATGTTAAATACTATTAGTCATTAGAGAAGAGCAAATCAAAGCCACAATAAGAGACCATTTCACATCCACTATAATGGCTAGGAAAGAAAGGACAATAACAAATGTTGAGGATATGGAGAAATTAGAACCCTCATAAACTGCTGGAGAGAATGTAAAATGGTAAAGTCCTTTGGAAAAAAAGTTTGGCAGTTCTTCAAAAGGTTAAACATAGAGTTTACCATATGGCCCAGAAATTCCATTCCTAGATATACACCAAAGATCACTGAAAACATAAGTCTACCCAAAGCATGTACTTGAATGTTCATAGCAACATTGTTCATAATAACCGAAAAGTGGAAATAACTCAATGTTCATCAACTGAAGAATGAATAGACAAAGGTTGGCCTATCCATATAAAGGAGTATTATTCAGCTATAAAAACTATGAAATAGGGGCGCCTGGGTGGCTCAGTTGGTTGGGCGACTGCCTTCGGCTCAGGTCATGATCCTGGAGACCCGGGATCGAGTCCCACATCGGGCTCCCTGCTCGGCGGGAAGCCTGCTTCTCCCTCTCTCACTCCCCCTGCTTGTGTTCCCTCTCTGGCTGTGTTTCTCTCTGTCAAATAAATAAAATCTTTAAAAAAAATTATGAAATACAGATCCATGCTATAGCATGGATGAAACTCAAAATATAATGCTAAGTGAAAGAAGCCAGAAAAAAAGGCCACATATATCATCCCATTTATACGACATGTCCAGAATAGGCAAATCCATAAAGACACAAAACAGATCAGTGGTTGCCAGGGAGGAGCTGGTGTGGGGGTGGAATAGAGAATGATTGCTGATGGAGATGAGAATATCTCTCTCTCTATCTCTCTATCATCTATGTGTCTATCTCTCCATCCATCCAACTATCTATCTGTTTATCCACCTATCTATCCATCAAAAAGCCTGAGAGAGAGAAATTTCTGGGCCACATGGCAACTTCTTGTTTAACTTTTAGAGGAACTGCCAGGCTGTTTTCCAAATCAGCTGCACCATTTTACAGTCCTACCAGCAATATACGAGAGTTCCAATTTCTCTATATCCTTGCCTACATTTGTTACTGTCCATTTTTTAAATTATAGTCATCCCACTGGGTGTGCAGTGGCATCTCATTGTGGTTTTGATTTGCATTTGCAAAAAAATGCTGAACATTTTTTTCACGTGCTCATTGACCATTTATATATTTCCTTTGGAGAGATATCCAGATTCTGTGCTCATTTTTTGTTCGGTTGTCTTTTTACTATTTTTGTTAGAGCTATTTATGGTCTGGATATTAGACCCTTAACAAGTATAAGATTTACATAAATTTTCTCCATTTTATGGGCTGTCTTTTCAAGTTCTTGATAGAATCCTTTGAAGTAAAAAAGGTTTTAATTTAGGTGAAGTGCAATTTACGTATTTTTTCTTTGGTTGCTTGTGCTTTTGGTCTCATTATCTAAGCAACTCTCCTAACTCAAGGTCATGAAGTTTACTCCTATGCTTTCTTCTAGGTGTTTTAGAGCAGCTTCTTCTCCTTCTTCGTCTTCGTCTTCGTCTTTTAAAGATTTTATTTATTTATTTGACAGAGAAAGAGATCACAAGTAGGCAGAGAGGCAGGCAGAGAGAGGAGGAGGAAGCAGGCTCCCTGCCAGAGAGCCCGAGGCGGGATGCGGTCCTTGATCCCAGGACCCTGAGATCATGACCTGAGCCGAAGGCAGAGGCTTTAACCCACTGAGCCACCCAGGCGCCCTGTTTTAGAGCTTCTGCTGGTAAATTTAGATCTATGACCATTTTGAGTTACCACACTCTTTTTTTAAAAGATTTTATTTATTTATTTGACAGACAGAACAAGAGAGCACAACCAGGGGGAGCAGCAGACGCTTAGCAGTCTGAGCCACCCAGGTGCCCCTCGAGTTACCACTCTTAATTACTATACTTTGTACCAAGTTGTGATTGGGAAGTATGAATCTTCCAACTTTGTTCTTCCTATTAAAGTCCTTTACTGGATTTTCTGTGTCCTTTTAACTTATATTTAAATTTCTGGATCTGCTTGTTGATTTCTGCAAGAAAGGTTCTATTTCAATGGTGCTTTAGGGTTTATAGCAGGTTTTTCTCAACGTTGTTGACATTTGGGGCCACATAATTATTTTAGGGACTGTCCTATGCATTTTGCAGCATCCCTGGCCTCTATCCAATAAATATCAGTTTTGGAAATCAAACATGTCTCCAGACATTGCTGAATGTACTCCAGGGGCCAAAATCACCCCTGACCAAGAACCACTGGTTTAGAGTTTACATCTTTAACATCACAAACTACCTTCAAGTTATATTATACCATTTCACGTATTGTATATGAACCTTACCGTAGTATACTTCCATTTTTCCCACCCAGACCTTTTGGCTACTGTTACCATACATTTTACTTAGTCATATGTCATAAGTCCTACAACACATTGTTATTATTTTTATTTAAACAACTAATTGTTTAAAAAGAGATTTAAATAATAAGAAAAATAATCTTATATATTTAATCATGTAGTTACCATTTCCAGGGCTCTTTATTTCTTTGTGTAGATCCAGGTTTCCAAGCAGCATCATTTTCATCTGCTTGAAAAAATGTCCTTTAACATCTTCAGTGGTGCAGAACTGTTGGTGAGGGTTTTTCTCAGCTTTTTTTATGACTGAAAGGTCTTTATTTTTGCCTTCATTTTTGAAAAATATGTTGATGAGTATAGAACTCTTGATTGGGAGAGGCACCTGGGTGGCTCAGTTGGGTAAGCATCCGATGGTTGATCTCAGTTCAGGTCTTAATCTCAGGGTTGTGAGTTTAAGCCCCATGTTGGGCTCTGCACTGGGCATGGAACCTACTTTTTAAAAAAATAATTCTTGATTAAGAGTGTTTTCTTGCACTTCTTTAAAGATGTTGCTTCACTGTCTTCTGGCTTGTTTATCTAAGAAATCTGATGGTAATCTTTGTACATATCTTTTTTTCTCCCCTCACTGTTTTTGTTTTGTTTACTTTCGTTGGTTTTTTAAAAAAGATTTTATTTATTTGTCAGAGAGAGAGAAAGAGAGCACACAAGCAGGGGGAACAGCAGGCAGAGGGAGAAGCAGGCTCCCTACTAAGCAAGGATCCCAACATAGGACTTGATCCTAGGACCCTGGGATCATGATCTGAGCCAAAGGCTGATGCTTAACCAACTGAGCCACCCAGGTGTCCCTTCCATTCACTGTGAGATTTTCTCTTTATCACTATTTCTAAGCAATACGATATTATGTGTTCTGCACGGTTTTCACGCTCCTCGTGCTGGGGGTTCACTGATCTTGGATCTGTGGGCTTCCTAAAATTTGGAAAAAAACTCAGCCATTATTTCTTCTTCAAATATTCTTTCAGCTATCACTACCACCTCATCCTCTCCTCCAAGGACTCTGAATACATGTATATATTGGGTTGCTTGATATTTTCCCATAATTCATTGACACACTGATCTTTTTTTCATTCATTTTCTTTTTTAAAAAGACTTTATTTATTTATTTGTTAGAGAGCTCAAGTAGAGGGAATGGTAGGCAGAGGGAGAGGGAGAAGCAGGCTTTCCACTAAGCAGGGAGCCTGATGTGGGACTCGATCCCAGGACCCTGGGAATATGACCTGAGCTGAAGGCAGACACTTACCAACTGAGACACTCAGGCGTCCCTCATTCATTTTCTATCAACATTTCATTTTGACTATTTTCTATTTGTTATATCTTCAAATACACTAATATTTTCCTCTACAATTAGTAATCCATCATTAATCAAAAATACAGTGCTCATTTCATCTCAGATATTACAGTTTTCATTTTCACAAGTTTGATTTGGGTCCTTTTTATATTTCCCATGTCTCTACTTACTATGTTCAATCTTTCTGTACTATATTGAGGATGTTAAAGACATTTATAATGACCTTTAGAAATATAGAAATATTTATTTATTTATTTATTTATTTATTTATTTATTTATTTGAGAGAGAGAGAGTGCGGGATGAGGAACAGAGGGAGAAGGAGAGAGAGAATCTCAAGTAGACTCGACACTGAGCACAGATCCCCATGTGGGACTTGATCTCATGACCCCAAGATCATGAATTGAACTGAGACCAAGAGTTGGACACTGAACTGACTGAGCCACCTGGTGCCCCCTTTCCTTTCCTTTCCTTTCCTTTCCTTTCCTTTCCTTTCCTTTCCTTTCCTTTCCTTTCCTTTCCTTTCTCTCTCTCTTTCTCTCTCTCTCTTTCTCTCTCTCTCTTTCTTTCTCTCTTTCTTTCTCTCTTTCTTTCTCTCTTTCTTTCTCTCTTTCTTTCTTTCTTTCTTTCTTTCTTTCTTTCTTTCTTTCTTTCTTTCTTTCTTTCTTTCTTTCTTTCTTTCTTTCTAAAGATTAGATGGTTACAGATTAATGAGCAGAGGGTACATGGCCTGGCCTTCTTATTAGGAACCTGAAAGGAAAATGATTGGAAAATTGTAGGCAAAAGAGTTCGGGGTGTGGATAGGCAATGCTTGCAAAGTGTAAAGATCTTTGTAACACTTGTCAATGCTCACCAGACAGTGTCTACCATGGAAGAGGTACTAAAAAAACCAAGTAAACAAAATACTTGGTCAGTTGACATTAGCCCATCACTTTGGTACTAGCATGTTGAGTAGCATGCTGAGCACATGAACAAGGTGGCCTTAATGGCAGAGGTGGAGACTAAAGATGGGCCCAACAGCATGGATTCATACTTACCAAGACTGGTCTGGCTATTTCTACCTCTGAATCTTTAATCTACCAACAAATCAGGCCAATAGGGAGCATCTGGTATGGCATCATCACTTCGTGTGTCCAACTGACTGTTTGGTTGACTGCAATGAGCCACTTCATTCCTGGATGTACCACCAGTTTATGTTCACAGCAGTGGATGTATATTCCTGGTACGGGTTTGCCTTTCTGGATCACAAGGTCCCAGCCAACACTGCTATCTGAGATCTTACAGAGTATTTGATCAATTAGAATGTCATATCATATAACATTGCATTAAGCCGGGAGATGCATTTTACAGCAAAGGAAATGTAAGAATGGGCCTATGGTGGCACCTGGGTGGCTCAGTGGGTTAAAGCCTCTGCCTTTGGCTCAGGTCATGAACTCAGAGTCCTGGGATCGAGGCCCGCATCAGGCTTTCTGCTCGGCAGGGAGCCTACTTGTGATCTCTCTCTCCGTCAAATAAATAAATAAAATCTTTTTTAAAAAAAGAGTGGGCCTACGATGATGGGATCTACTGGTTCCATAACATATGACATTCCCCCACCCCCAGAAAGCTGATATCCTTACAAAGTAATGCAAGTGCCTGCTGAGGAACAGCTGAAGCACCAACTCAAAGTAAATACTTTGTGAGGACATAATGCTGTTCCCCAGAATACATTAAATTCATTGACTCAAACATTTTTACATGGTGTGTATCCTCAATTAGAATACATGGGTTCAGGAGCCAAGAAGTGGAAGCAGGAATAGCCACATTTATCATCACTTCCAGTGATACATTTGGGGGACTTTATGTTTGCCATCTCTGCAATTCTGAACTTTCTAAGGTCAGAAGTGCTAGCCTAGAGTTTCTCAACCTTGCCACTAATGACACTTGTGGCTATATAATTCTTTGTTTGCAGGAGCTGTCCTATACATTATAGGATATATAACAGCATCCCTTGATAGATGCCAGTAGCACACTCTTCCCAGCTGTGATGAATAAAAATGTCTCTAGATATTTCCAAATGTTCTTGGGAGACTGAATTACCCCAACTTGAGAATCACTGCACTATCCAATAGAGAAAAAAAGGTTCAAATTGAACTATAACCTGTGGCTGCCACCTGGGCATTTTGATCTCCTCATGTCCAGAGTTCAGCAGGCAAGAAGAGGAGTCACCATTTCAGCTTGGTCAATTTACCCTATCAGGAGATATGGCTACTATTGTACAATGGGAACAGGGAGGAATGACTAGAGGATCAAGTAGTCTCTAAGCAGAAGCAGCCACTAGGTTGTATTACTATTCTCTCAGAGATCTGTCCAGCAAGGAGACAAGCCCAACTAGATACACACACTTTATTACTTCAGTAAATGGTATAAGCAAGATCAGCACAGAGTCAGCTTCCCACATCCCTAATCTCACAGGATGACACTGGAACCACAGGGGTCAGATAACAGACTGATAGAGCACTCTGTTGTGGAACAACCCATTCTAGACTGCAGCTAAGAAGTATTAGAGCCTTTATCTACATGCTAAAGAAGCCGAGGTAGACAGTCCATGCCTCATTGGAACCAGGGAGGTTTGATTTGCGGCATCCTCCTGCAAGATAGGGAAGTTCACGAGAAATAGTCTTGTGACCGCTCCTCGCAAGATTGTTATCTTGCCATGTTCCTGAGAGGATTACAGGGTATTCGGCCAAGACTTAGGTAAAAACAACTGAGCCTTGCCTATGGGGCCTACACAGATACATGAAGGTTGCCAGTGTGCCGTGGTTGACCCATTTCCCTACAGGTATGTGTGTGGAACCCAAGTGATCCACTTGAATATTTCTAGGTACTACCTTTCCCAGTTATGACTATAAATGGACAGGTATGGCTACAGCAACCTTGAACTGAGAAGGACATGGTGAGATGTTTGAGGCCACTGAAGGACTAAGGTCTGGGTCATATCTCTAGGTAAACCACCGAGACAACAGAGGAGGTAACTGGGGGTGAATGGAACTTAAAATGGATAGTTGAGGAAGGAGATGATGACTGTCAATTGTGAACCCGAGACCGTTGTCTATAGTGTTGCCTGTGTTTGTAACACTGACCTCCCTCTTCTAAGTTTCCCCTCAGGAAGAAAGACCTTATAGAGTCCTGTAGAATCTGACCCGCCCCCCCAAATACATAGAAAGAAGCAGTGTCACAAGTAGTATGTTGTGGTAGACAAAGACATATACAATCTAGCTGCCTCTTCAAGGAAAAAGTTGCTGTTCGGCTCTGGGAAGGGCAGACAGCAGACCCTAGGTACCTGTCAGCCTTTTCAGGGAGTGCCTCAGCTGTAGTCTCTCTTTGCCCAAGTCACACCCTTCCTGTGGCAGCCCACATTCAGTAACTGAGTTTGACATGGGGCCACCCTGATTAGCAATACTCATTCCAAAGCCCTTTGTTGGGTCACCAAAGTCTTTGTTTGGCCTATATCACATTCCAGCTTCTCCACTGGCCCAATCTTACTTTATCCGCCTTTCGTGGGTGTTGATCCCTGGCAAACATCTGACACCCTTAACTCCATTTCAGCATCTGTTTCTGGAGAACCTCAACTGGAACACCAATGATGAGGTACAGATCCAGGTTTAGAGGAAACAATATAACTTGATTTGTCAAAATATACTCTGCATTGACATTTTTGTGGCATAAAGTTGTTCACAATATTTCCTTATAAGCCTATTAATGTCCATATGAATCTGTAGTGATGTACTCTCATTCTTTATATTGGGAATTTGTGTCCTTCTGCTTTTTTTTCCCTATTGAGTCAGACTGGATGTTTATCAATCTCGCTGATTTCCTTAAAGAGCAACTTTATATTTCACTGATTCTCCTCTATTGTAGTTTTACTGTTTTCTACCTCACTGATTTCTGTCCTGATTTTTAAAAAATTATTTTGCATTTAATTAGTTATTATATTTTTGGGTTCTTAAAGTGGAAACTCAGGTCACTGAATTGGGCCTTTCTTCTTTTCTAATGTAAACATTTAGTTCTATAAATTTGCAAGTATGTTTAGATTTAAACAATATATTAAGCATGTTTAAATTTTTCTCTAAGTAAGCTTATGCTTTAGCTACACCTCAATCATTCTGATATATTGTGTTTTTATTTTAATTCCCTTCAAAACACTTTCTAATTTCCCATTTGATTTCTTCTTTAACTCATGAAATATTTAGATGTAGTATTATTTAGTTTCCAAATAGTTGGGGATTTACAGATATCTTTCTGTTATTGATTTCTAATTTTATTTTCCATTGTGGTAAAACATAACTTCATATTACCTAAATTATTTTAAATATATTGACTTGTCTTGTAACTCAGATATTATCTATCTTGGCAAATGATCACCTGAAATATATATTCTGATGTTTGTGGGTATAGTGTTCTATAAATATCAATTAAGGCAAGTTGATTAACCATATTTTTTGATTGATCATACTTTTCAAGTCTTCTTTGTGGTTGCTGCTCTGCTATCTACTTTGTTTGAAATTAAAGCCACCATTTCAGCTTCACTTCAATTAGTGTTAGCAAGATGTATTTTTTTCTATTCTTTTTTTTTAAAGATTTTATTTATTTGACAGAGAGAAACACAGCGAGAGAGGGAATACAAGCAGGGGGAGTGAGGGAGGGAGAAGCAGGCTTCCTGACAAGCAGGGAGCCCGATGTGGGACTCAATCCCGGGTCTCCAGGATCATGACCTGAGCCGAAGGCAGTCGCTTTACCAACTGAGCCACCCAGGTGCCCCATATTTTTTTCTATTCTTATACTTAAGCTTATTTGTGTCTTTACATCTAAGGTGGGTTTATTGCACACAAGTAGTTGAGTCTTGGGGTTTTTCTTATCCTGACAATCGCTACCATTTACTTGAGTTGTTTAGACTGTTTATAAATAACGTGAGAATTGATATGAATTGTATTTAAATATACCATCTTGCTATTTATTTTCTGCTGCTCTAGTTTGTTCATTATTCCCCTTTCTTTTTTCTGGCTTCTATTTGAATTAATTGCGTTTTAAAAATTATTCTACTTTATCCCCTTTATTGATTTATCAGCTATATTGTTTTATTTGTTTGGGTTTTTTTATACATTGCTTTAGGGTTCATAGCAGATATTTTTAACATATCACTGTCTACCTTAAAGTCATATTATACCACTTCTCATATAGAATAGGAAATTCATAATACACTTCCATTTTCATCTTTGTGCTATCATAGATTTCTCTTCTATATATATTATAAACATAAACTACATTGCTATTGTTTGCCTTAACCAATTACCTTTTTTTTTGCAACATGACTTTTAATAACTAAATAGTATTATGTAGTATTCAGAGTATGGATGCATCAAAATGTATTTAACCAATTCCAAACTGTGCATTAAAGTTATTACCTTTTTTTGTTGATATCACAAATTATATAGCAATAAACATTCTTGCACAAAAATCTCTTTGCACATTTCTGATTACTTCTTTAGGATAGTTTTTTATTGTGGTAAAAAAATACACATAACATAAAATTTAACATCCTAACCATTTTGGGGGGCCCCCAGGGTGGCTCAGTCAATTAAGCATCTGCCTTTGGCTCAGGTCATGATCCCAGGGTCCTGGGATGGAGTCCCGATTCCAGCTCTCTGCTCAGCGGGGAGCCTGCTTCTCCCCCTCCCTCTGCCTGCTACTCTGCCTGTTTGTGCTCTCTCTCTGTCAAATAAATAATCTTTTAAAAAAAACACACTAACCATTTTTAAGTGTATAGTTCAGTAGTGTTCAGTATATTTACATCATTGTGCAACAGATATCCAGAACTTTTTCATCTTGGAAATCTGAAACTTTATACCCATTAAACAATTCTTCTTTTCCTCCCTCCCCCAGTCCCTGGCAACAACCATTCTACTTCCTGTTTCTGTGAATTTAGATACTTCATATAAGTGAAATCATACATTTTTCTTTCTGTGGCTAGTTTATTTCAGTTAGCAGAATTTCCTCAAGGTTCATCCATGTTGTGGTATATGACAGAATTTCCTTTATTCATTTCTTTGGATGCCTCTTCTTGAGTGTGTCATTTGGGATAATTTCTATTGCTACATACTCAAGTTTACTATATTTTTTCTTCTGCAATGTCTCATTTGTTGTTAATCCCGCCCAGTATATTTTTATTTCAAATTGCACAGTTCTCATCTCTAGGGATTTGATTTCTGTCTTCTATATTATCCTTGTCTTTATTTAACTTTTTTAACATACAGAATGTAGTTATAATAACTGTTTTAATGTCTTTGTCTTCTCATTCCAACATCTGTGTTATTTTGGGGTTGCTTTCTATTGCTTGATTTTTTTTTTCATTTCACTATGGTTTATGTTTTCCTCTTTTCATACCTAGTAATTTTTTGCTGGATGCCCAAGGTTATAAATTTTAATTTATTGGGTATTTGTTGTTTTTGTAATCCCCCAAATATTATTGGGCATTTTTCTCAGACATAGCTAAGTTACATGGAAACAACTGAATCCTTTAGGATCTGGCTTTTATGATACTTTAGGTGGACTGAGAGCAGTGTTCAGTCTGAGTCTAAATATTCTTCACTACTAAGACAAAACCTCATTACACAAAAGTCTGGGTGGCTCAGTTGGTTAAGCGTCTATGCCTTCAGCTCAGATCATGATCCCAGGGTCCTGGAATTGAGTCCTGCATCGGGCCCCTTGTTCAGCGGGGAGCCTGCCTCTCCCTCTGCCTGCTGCTCCCCCTGCTTGTGCTCTTTCTCTGACAAATAAATAAAACCTTTAAAAAAATTCAAGAATCTACCCAATGTTCTATGAATTATGAAGTTTTACCTGTCTGACTAAGGGATCAGGTACTATTTCCAGCTCTGTGTTCCGATCATTTTATGTGCTTAATTCCTTAGCCTTGGGTAGTTTCCTCAAATGTATGTGCACATTAGTACTGGGGGGGCCCTCTATAGGTCTGTGAAGTCCTCTCTCTATACATCTTTCCTGTTTAGTACTCTGTCTTGCAAACTCTAGTTGCCATAGTCTCCCCAGACTCTCCACTCCATCTCCTCGGCTTTTCGGGTTCCATCTGGGTTCCCTCTCCTTACACTATGGCCTGGTAACTCACTCCAGTTCACCTCATTTCTCAGGGATCACTGTCCTTTATTATTTAATGGCCAATGACTTTGACTTTAAAACTGTTATTTCATTTCTTTTGTCCATTTTTAAAAGTTTTTTCTGGTTGGAGAATAAATTATTCTCTGTTATATCCCTATTATATTATCTTGGCCAGTAGTAGAAATCTACCTCCTTTTTTGTTAAATTTTACTTCAAAGAGTGTCAGTCAATCTTCAATCAAAGTAGTAGAACTACTGTGCCTAGTGTGTGTGTGTGTATGTATGTGTGTGCGTGTGCGTGTCCGTACGTGCACTTGTAGGTGTCTGCATGCAATTTATAAGGGATTTGATACAGAGATTTTCCCTTACACATTGTGGGAATTGGTTCAGGGGTCTCTGTAAAGTTGTTATCTTTACAACTGATGCTGAAACTTGAAGTCCACCGTGTAGGTAATCAGGAAAGCAAGATGGACATAATGTTAAGTGGGAGAGAACAAAACCAAAGTGGAACCCACAAGCATGAGCTAGCACCTCCAAGGATAGACTGAAACCTTTGTCAGTTCTTATTTCCTCTGACCTTGATGGAATGGGTATCCTATAGAGGCCAAGATACTTCACCATGGAATGAAATTCACATACCTGGCCCAGAAGTCAGAGGAGCCAAAGGAGGATCCAGCAGAAGGTGGAACAGTTCCAAACCCAGCTGATGCTTTGTGTCAATAAGGTGAATCAACAAAAAAATTCACAATGTGTTCAAGCTACAAAACAGCCACTGCTTCACTTTTGTCCTCCAAATCTCCCACAATAAACTTGCTTGTGTCCCACCCTAACTGGAAACATAAAGGAAAGCAAGTTTTCCCAGTGTTTTTAGCAGCAATGTCCAAACTATGGAAAGAGCCCAGATGTCCATCGACAGATGAATGGATAAAGAAAAAGTGGTTTGTATATACAATGGAATATTACCCAGCCATCAAAAAGGATGAAATCTTGCCATTTGCAATGATGTAGATGAAACGAGAGGGTTATTATGCTAAGTGAAATGAGTCAGAGAAAAACAAATATATGATTTCATTCATATGTGGAATTTAAGAAACAAAACAGAGGATCATAGGGGAAGGGAAGGAAAAATAAAATAAGGCAAAATCAGAGAGGGAGACAAACCATAAGAGACTCTTAACTGTAGGAAACAAACTGAGGGTTGCTAGAGGGGAGGTGGGTGGGAGGATGGGGTAACTGGGTGATGGACATTAAGGAGGGCAGTTGATGTAATGAGTACTAGGTGTTATATGCAACTGATGAATCACTAAACTCTACCCCTGAAACTAATAATACACTGTATGTTAATTGATTACATTGAATTTTAATAACTTTTTAAAGTATTTTATTTTATTTATTTGACAGAGAGAGATCACAAGTAGGCAGAGAGGCAGGCAGAGAGAGAGGAGGAAGCAGGCTCCCTGCTGAGCAGAGGGCCCGATCCCAGGACCCTGAGATCATGACCTGAGCCGAAGGCAGAGGCTTTAACCCACGAGTCACCCCGGCGCCCAAAAAATTTTATTTTTTTATTATTATGTTCAATTAGCCAGAATATAATATATTATTAGTTTTTGATGTAGTGTTCAACAATTCATTGGTTGCATTAAAACATTTTTTAAGTAAAAAAAAAAAGAAAGAGTTCTAGGAAATGTAACTGAAAAGGATGGAAGGTAGGAAGGAAGGAAGGAAGGAAGGAAGGAAGAAAGGAAGGAAGGAAGGAAGGGAGGGAGGAATAGGATACAGGGGAGGAAATAAAACAATGAAACAGAGGTCCACGGTTTGACCCAACTGAAGATCCAAAATTTACTAAAAGAATTTATAAATCAAAAAGATAGAAGTGTGCTGACTTGTTTTTGCACCTTTACAACATAGCTTCTGAATTAACTTAATACCTGCTGAAATGCATCAACTGGCAAACCTTGACAGCCTTATTCAATACTTGGGCTCAAATTATAGTGATACCTGAGGATCCTTCTAAATTTGAACACAAACCCTATAATCATAGGGAAGTTACTATAACACAAAATAGAGGGCGGTTATGCCTCATCTTGACTATCAAGACAATAGCCTTGGCTAAATTCCCTCTAATGGTAGCACCCATTGCCCTAAGATATCTCATAATAAGGACACAGATGTTCCACCCCAATGGGTAATAAATTAAAATTAAATCTTTGGTTTTACTTTTTTTTTAAGATTTTATTTATGTATTTGACAGAGAGAAACACAGCTAGAGAAGGAACACAAGCAGAGGGAGTGAGAGAGGGAAAAGCAGGCTTCCCACCAAGCAGGGAGCCCAATGCGGGGCTCAATCCCGGGACTCTGGGATCATGACCTCAGCCTAAGGCAGACGCTTAACAACAGAGCCATCCAGGCACCCCACAAATTGGTTTTAAGAAATGAGACCACAGGACATTCTCCCCTCTTAAAAAAGCTACGAAGGTCTGCTGTAAATTTAAATAGGGCCTTTAAGGATGGAAACCCATTATATAATACCTGTTTAGAGAAAGTGTGATTGTTAACTGCTACGCCTCCATTTAACAATTCAATTTGACCTGTTCTTAAACCTGGAAATAACAAATGGTCCCTCACGGTAGATTACCGCAGCCTTCATGCTGTGGTCCCATTCATTAAGGCCCCCGTACTCAAAATTATTGAAATTACTATCTGATGAGCAACTGGTAAATATTTTTCCATAATAGATTTGGCTCATATGTTCTGTTTAGTGTCTATTCTAAGGAAGTTTTCCTTTACCTGCTAATGGACAAGATATACCTTTACCTGGAGTATACTCTATGGAGTACAACAGTAGCCTGGCCATTGCACACAATCTTTGCAAACATGATCTTAACTGCATCTAGATTTTTCCAGGGGCACACATATAGCATTATATTAATGACACCCTCCCCTGAGGATATTCATTTGGCACACTTATTCAGGGCATACAAATACAAGGGAGCTTGGCAAAGTGGATGGACCATTGCTTCACACATAGTGCAAGGCTCTGCCATATCTGTAAATTCCTGAAAATTATTTGGTAAACCAAGGGCCCCTCCATACCTAACACTGTCCAGAAACACATAGTGACTCTCTCAACTCCCACAATACTAAAACAAGCCTGGGCACCTGGGTGGCTCAGTTGGTTAAGCATCTGCCTTTGGCTCAGGTCATGATCCCAGGGTCCCGGGATCAAAATGGGAATCCCTGCTCAGCGGGGAGTCTGCGTCTCCCTCTGTCTCTCCCACCCACTGCTTTCTCTCTCACTCTCTCACATGCGTGTGGGCCCACATGCAAACATAAAAATAAATAAAATCTTAAAAACAAACAAACAAACAAAAATCCCAAGCCCAACAGCTTCTAAGCCTTTTGGGTTCTGTAGGCAACATATTCCTCATTTACAAATTTTCCTTAAGCCCATTTCTGCAGTTATCTGTGAATTAGTCCACCTTGAATAGAACCCCTTCCAACAAGAGGCTCTAGACTCTGTCAAAACTGCATCACAACAGCCACTCTCATTAATGCCCCCCCACCAGACTTCTTTCATGGTAGAAGCTTTGGCAACCTTCTCTCATGCCTCTTGGAGTCTCCGGACTACCCACACTGTCCATAAGTTACCTGTGGCTTTCTGGTGCAAAACACTGTCCTCTGGGTTGGGAGGGGAAAAAATGAAACAAGATTGGACCAGGGAGGAAGACAAACCATAAGAGACTCTTAATCTCAGGAAATAAACTGAGGGTTGCTGGGGATTGGGGGGGGATAGGGTGGTTGGGTTATGGGAAAAATAAAAATTAATTTAAAAAAAACTGTCCTCTGCAGCCCTGTGCTGTATGCTACAGGAGAGGTATTTGCTGGCCACAATACTGGGATTTCCTGGAAACGGAAGTCTCACAGGCCCTGAACTCATGATCCTCCACACCCAGCCGCTCACTACACATCGGGTCATGGGAGCAGCACCCATAAGTTCGCTGTGACCATAAAGGCCTCCTTTGCTACAGGACAGAACCAAACCTAGGGGGCACCTGGGTGGCTCAGTCAGTTAGTCTTCTTTTGGATCAGGTCATGATCTCAGGGTCCTGGGCTCAAGCCCCGCATTGGGTTCCGTGCCCAAGCTCAGTCCCTGCTTCTCCCTCTGATGCTCCTTCCATATTCTCTTGCTTTCTCTCAAATAAATAAATAAAATCTTTAAAAAAAAAAAGAACCAAACCTAGGCCCCCTGACATAGCCCATCTGTAGGAACGGTGGCCTCCCTTGTCCTCAGTGGAAGAAGCCACCACTCTACTAGACTTACCCTTGGCTATGTGGTCCCCTTGAGATCAACTGAATGAACAGTGGGAGTTTGTACATTTTAAAGATGATAATGTCCATCATGTGTGACTGAAGTTCACTGGAGAGCTATTGTTTTCATCCCTTAACCAGGATATTCCTAATAAAGGATAAGACAGAAGAGTCAACACAATTGGCCAAATTTCAAGCCTGCATCTCAGAACTATTTTCCATGGCCAAGAATCAGCCCCACCTGTACCATTTTACAGTCTCATAGATTATCGCCAGTGGTCTGGCTCTCCGGTCTAGCCAATGGCAGCAACAACAATTCTTTGGTTGGGGTTTCCCCCCTTGTGGTCAAGATACCCCATGTAAAATCAAGATCACATATGCCTGTACATATACTGAAACCACAATATAAGGCCTTACCAAGCCACTCTTTATCCCCTTTGGAGTTTCAAACATTACTGATAGTGACCAAGGCACTCATCTTGTTTCTCAAACTATAAAACAATGGGCTCTTGAACAAGATATTCAGTGAAACTTTCACTTTCCTTACAGGCTACAAGCTTCAGGCCTCATAGAGTGCCATAATGGCTTATTTAAACAAGTTCCAATTTGATTAAATGAAGCATGGTACATTTTTGTCATCACTCAAATATCCCGGGGGGAATTATAATGAAGAGCCTGACTCCACGTTTTGATGTTTGACTGCTGACAGCTTTTAAGCCTCAACCTTCACTCTCTCCCTGGGTCCCACATCTGGGCAAGTTAATAAGAAAGCCTCACTTCTTCTTCCTTTGGTGCCGACAGGGGTTTCAAACCACACAAGTCCCTGCCCCATGCAGGAGCCATCACCCCAGCCCTAACCCTAACCACCATTAAAATCCCAAACCAGTCTCCTTTCCTTACTGTCTTAAGCCATTTGTGGAGGCCTGGCTGTTCTCCCCAGAGAGTCCCATTAGGTAAGTAATAAACATGCTCATACCCTCTTTCTGATTGTCATCGGTCTTGACATCTGAACCAAATTTTGGATGGGGATTCACCTTGTCTCTGCATGATGGTCACAACATATGTATGCCATGTGTCTCCTCAAGGTCTCAAGGTCTAACAGCAACACATCCTCATACCAGCATCCCAAGGATGAGGGCTTGTGGTAAGGTTTTCACTTTATTAATTCTTTATCACAAAGGAACATCTTTCACTGAAACCACCAGCAAATTTTCTATGTTTCCTTGACCAGCACAGCATAACATACTCACCCCTAAACCAATCACTGAAAAAGGGAAACAAGATGGCTGAGACCAATCATGAGACACTGCCCATATCTTAACACACCACTGTCTAAGCAATGTAGAGGTTCCACTAGCAGGTAAGAGACTATGCCTTACTGTTGGTTATTAACCAGCAACATCTGCCCCCGGATGTGGATACAGTCCTTTTTCAGATATTTAACGTAGAATTTTTATAGATGGGCCAGAATTGTTTATTCTATATTATTTTCTACACTATTTTTTCCTGATTGGCTATTCCATTTTATTGGCTTCACAAAATTAACTGGGGAGCTGTCCATCTTTTTCTATGATGTGGAATATATACATCTTTAACTTATCATAATATACCTTTAAGAGTTATCATACTCCTTCATATATAATGCAAGAATCTCAAAACAGGGAATTGCTCTCGGATATTAACCAAAACTAACATAGAAATGCTGGTACAATCTCTTTGCAGCTATACTTATAAATGAAATGGGTCAGTAGCATTCTTTTTGAGGTACTATATTTTTTCTCATATTATATTATAATGGCTATACAAAATGATCTAGGGAGCTTTTCATATTTCTCTATGGCTGAAATGGCATATGTCATAATCATCTGATTTTAAAGGTTAAATAGGAATTAGCATGGAATCATATTTTGTGCTTTTAATAACTGATTACAGTCAAAGCATGCTTCTATAGGTTGGACTGCTCCAGGACTCGGTCCTCTATTTTCTACTCATCTCTTTTCCTAGGGGATCTCATTCAAGTCCATGGTTGTTAAATACCATCAACTCACTGTTTTTCCCCCAAAATTTATATATCCAATCCTATTTATCCCCTCTGCTCCAGACCTGTATACCCCAGAAGGTCTACTTGATATCTCTACCCCAGTCACAAACAGATACAACAAACCACATCTCTGGAAAAGTACTCTTGTTTTTTCCTTTCTTCCCCTGTTCTTCTCCATCTTAGAAGTGGTACCATCATTTGCCCCACTTGCTCAAGCCTAAAGGCTCAGGGTCATCCTTATTTCCTTTCTTTCTCTCAATCTTTACAACCTCATACAATCTAAAAATACCTGTCAATTTTACTTTTTTAATAAAGATTTTCTTTATTTATTTGACCAAAAGAAAACACAAACAGGGGGAGTGGCAGAGGAAAGGGAGAAGCAGGCTCCCCGCTGAGCAGGGAGTTTAATACCAAGGTTGATCCTAGGACCTTGGCATCAGGACCTGAGCTGAAGGCAGATGCCCAACAGAGTGAGCCACCCAGGCACCCAACTTTACTTTCAAAATACTCTCTCCCTGTGTCCATATCCACTAATACCACTTTAGACTAAGCCAAATAATGATCATTTCTTGCTGAATCCACTGCAATAGCTTCCAAACTGTTGTCCATGTTTATATAATTTCATATAATGTCTCTTCTATAACATCCAGAGTGAAACTTTTCAGACCTGACAACACTACCACAGGAAATACTACAATGTTGCCCCTTCATACTTGGAATAAAATTCAATCTTCTTAATATTGCTTCCTAAGGCCATTGCAAGGTGGCCCTTTGGTTTATGTTTCTAACATCATCTTATTCCACTCCCTCCCTAACTTAGCAGGCTATTTCCCACTTGGATCTTTTCTACTCCTTGAAGATTTGAAAATTTTCTGCACCAAGACTTCTGCCACTGGAATTCTGGGTCTCAGTTCAAATGCCCCTTCTCACAGAGATCTTCCCTAAACTCCTTATTCACAAGAGACAATATCAAACCCCTGTAGAGTCTCTATCTCTCACATCTACTTATGTATTAACTTGATAGCACATACCACAATTTATAATTACTTTGCTCATTTATTTACTTTTTTCATTTATTGTTTCACCAGTGGGATATAAATAACAGGAGGGCTGGGAACTTTTCAATATTTTTTGCTTTTTCTCCAGTAGCTTACTATGTGTTTAATAACTACCTGTCATAGGAAGAAAAATGTATGGATCTGATGATGAAGAGAAAAGTCTAAATTGGAAATACAGAGCTGTGATTTGAAGTAGTGTTTAAAGTTATGGAAGTGGATAAGCTCATCCAAAGAGGAGGAGTCTGAGGACAAAACTGGGAAAACACCAACGCTGGGGCTTTGGGCTGAAGAACAGGCAGTTCAATGAAAGATAAGAGAGAGAGCTGAGAGAAACATCAGTAGAATTTGCTATCACAGAAACCAAACAGTATGGTGTCAAGAAGGGAATGGTCAACAGAGAGAAACACTGATGAAAAATCATGTGAAAACTAACTTTTGGGGCACCTGGGTGGCTCAGTCGGTTAAGCGGCCGCCTTCAGCTCAGGTCCTGATCCCAGGGTCCTGGGATGGAGCTCCGCCTCCGACTTCCCACTGAGCAGGGATTCGGCTCCTCCTGCTCCCTCTGCTCCTCCCCTTGCTCCTGGGCTCAAGCTTGCGTGGGTGGTCTTTCTTGCAAAAAATAATTAAATTCTTCTTTTAAAAAAAACTAACTCTCAAAGTATCCACTTGCTTTTGTGCTGAGGTAGGGACTGCTGGTGACCTTAATAGAGAATTTTCACTGAGGTTTTGGGAGGTAAGAACCAATAGGCAGCATGCTGAATGGTGAAAGGAGCATGATGAAGCCTAGAGTATAGACTGTTCTCTAATGGGAAGAGAGAAAGGGCAGGACACAGGGTAGAGGGAGGAAGTTACTCAAAGCATAGAGGGAACTTGAACAGCTTTATTGTATGGGAGAAAAAGATCCAGGAGCACCGGAGATGCTGGGAAATACGGGGGACGGGGATACGATGTATCGAAGCGGCTGAGGAAATGGAATAGGAGGGGCTAAGGTCTGGGGCAGGAAGACAGGGTTTAGCAAGGAAAGCCGAGGGACTTCACGGCTCACTCACTTGATGTTGTCGATGAGAGGAACTCCAAGGTCATCTGCCTAGGACTAGAAGGGAAGAGGGCGGACAGCTTAAGACTAGAGGAAGTTTGACATCGCACCTGAGAGTTACGGGAGAGGGCGCTGAACCAAAGAGGGCCACCCCCTGCACGCACTCACCCGACCCCCATATCTGAAATTCATCCAGCGCACCTCTGGGTGCTGTCCTTCCGAAGCTCTTGGGAACGCGCAGCGTCCCAGGGCCCGCTGTGGTTTCCAGCACAGTCGCCCACCCGAACCGCCCTGCAGGAGGCGTTTGCCCAGGCGAGGGGAGCAGAGCCCAGTGCAGCCGCCAACCTGCCCGCCAAGCAGGGGGCTCTCTCCTGAGTGAGGGTGCGGCGCGTCCCAACAGGCCTTGCGCTCCGGACTCAGAGCCCGGATCTGTGACGCGCTCCTCTGTCGCCCCAAACGAGGCCGGCGTGGTGTGAGTCGGCTTCAGGCTTCGCTAGGAGGACGAGCGGGTGAGACAGGAAGCCTGCGGAAGGGGAGGCCAGGACTGGGCAAGGATTGAAAGAGGACCGAGGCGGGTGGCCGTGGGGTTTTGCGGGCCGGACCCGGAGGCCGCCGTCGAGCGAGGATCGAGGGCGGGGAGGGGGTACGCCCCGGGCGGCTGACTAGGCCGCAGTGGCCATGGCGGTGGATTTCGGGGACCCCGGGAGCGGTTTCCGCCACAACGAGGTGGTGGTGTTCATCAACGAGGAGGTGCTCAGTAACGGCGGCGGCCCTGACTTCTACCTGACCTTCTGCTCGAGGCCCTGGAACGAGATAGAAGACGAGCTGCTGTCCATCGTGGCTGACCCTCAGGTGCCGCGCGCTGTCAAGAGGGCCTACTCGTGGAGCGCGCTGGCCTTGAGCGTGCGCGTGGCCGCGAGGCAGCAGGAGCAGCAGGCGCACCGCGTCCGGCGGCTGCAGGAGCAGCTGGAGGAGCGCGAGACCACCACCTGGGCTCTGGCCTCCCAGCTGCAGCGGCTGCGCCAGGAGCGTGAGCAGGTGGTCTCGCAGCTGCGCCGCGTGCAGCACGACCTGCAGCAGGTGCTGGACGACCGCGAGGTGCTGCGTGGCCAGCTGCTCCAGGCCCAGAGGCAGCCCCAGCAGGTCGGGTCTCAAGCGCAGCAGCTGGCGACGGCGACGTGGCCCCTGAATGCAACCGGGCAGAACGAGGTTCTGGCCACTGCCCCATCGCAGCAGGAGCTGGATGCAGAGACCCAGAGAGAGGACGCCCAGATGGCCTCCGCAACAACAGGTGTGCTTTACATGCCAGGACCGCCGCCACCGCCACGGCATCCCTGGGCCCAGGTTGTTCAAACCCCTCTGCCAGTGCCATTCCCCATGCCATTCCAGGTGGCGTTCCCCTACCCACCACCTCCCCAACCCAGAGTAGTCGCAGAAGCAGCAGCAGGTGCAACAATCCCACCTCAGATGCCAGCTGGGGCCATCTACCCATCTGGCACAGGATCTCCACTCAGGCCTCAGGAGGAGACAGTCCTGCAGTGGGACCAGAGGCGCCAAGGCCAAGAGGAAGGTCCTGCCGGGCTCCACTCTGGCATAAACCCGGCAGAGCACAGCTGGAGCCAGGGAGACCTGATGAAGCAACAGCCCCAGGGACAGATGCCCAGGCAACCAAATGGTAAGAAAGCCTTTGAATCCCAGCAGAAGGAGAAACCTGCCTCAGACTTGGGGTGGAGGGATTGGGACTGCCTGTGGTGTACAGCATGATTAGTTTTTCTGGACACTTGGCTTGTGATAAATGCAAGAAAATCCAGATACTAACTTTGATCCCAAACAATCTCCTCCCTGAATTTAGGCATGTAGAACAGAATGGGGACAGATTGCAAAGAGAAATAAATTTCGGGAGGCCCCCTTCTGATCAAAAACTCAGTCTTTTATTTACATCATAGAAAAATTGAAAATGCCCCAAATTTTCAGTATCCTACCATCCAGCAATAACCATTTCTAGCACATTAATACAGCTATCTCCACAGGTGGATCTCTTTCCCTAGTTTCAAATCATACATGTATTTGTGTGTGTGTAATGTGTATTGCTTTAAGGAAAGATGAGACTTTGCAAATATGTTAATGAATCTTTTAAAGGAAAATTCTTCTGTGTTTAAATTCACAGGTGGTGGGCTCTGGATGGCTGCTACCAATTGGTTGACACCCTGGCGAGGCTAACATGATGAAATATTTTTTCTCTTTTCTGTGTTCTCATTAACCTCCTCTCTCCCACAGTAGCAGGTCTTTGGCTGAGAATAATCATGCTTTTAGAACACACACATCACATTCTAGGAACACCGCTTTTCCTAGAAAAGGCAATTGCTGTGCTATAAACTGCAGCACTGTTCCTATTTGTTTTTTGCTTTATTTTTATAAAATTCATAGCTGAGGGCCTGTTCTTTGTGTCTCTAAGCTCCAGGAACTTCATATGAAGCTGAAGAAACTCCAGCTCCCAGCGTGTGAATGAATCCTCACAAAATACCCTCTGGCTCTCAGCGGGCTTCACCACAATGAGACCTCAACTGGCTGGAGCTAGTAGAAGTGTGAAAAAAAATCAGGGAAAAGGAGACATTCCGGCACACATCTCGAAACAGGGAAGCCGACAGATTTTGTTAGAATTTGACCCTCCTCTTATAGAAAAGGGATTGACAGCAGATTTCGAAGTGTGGCTGAGAAGGTAGTATTAAATGTTAGAGGTTATAGGAAGCTTGTTGAATTTCATTCATTAATTCATTGAACAAATAGTTATTGATTGCCCCGTATGTGTTAGGAGCTACAATGATACGTTATTATCTGGTGCATACATTATAGCTCAAGTGGATGAGTCTGGTTAGATGACAGAAGAGCCTAATTTGGGATACAGTGTACACCAGGGGTGTCTTTTCTGCCTAGCAGGCAATATGGTTTTGGGTAAACCCATTTGAAATAACATCAAGATCCATTTCTGTGATTCTGGAGGCAACGCGATTTTCACAGAAGGACTTGAATGACTGAACTGCTCAGCACATCAGTCCTGACGGAGACAAAGAGGCCGTGGCAAAGATGGGGAAAGAGGCCTCACAAAAGTATAGGTGGGACTTTACTGAGACTCCTGCTATTTCCTCCTTGAAGAGGACTGCCAGTTCCCTGGTTGTCTGAAAGGCCACTGGGTTTTCTTGAAGAAGGAGAGTGTTGGCTACACACTTGATCCCTCAGCTTGAGACCATCACCATCCCAAGCTCCTTTTCAGTCAAGATGGATAAAGAAGAAAATGGATTCCAGGGGCAGACATCGTGCTGTGGATGGTGCTTCTCTAATAAGACTGAAAAAGAACTGGACTGGGACAAGCACTTTGGGGAATGCCCAGGCCCCTTCTCTTCCGTTTGTTGTGTTCTCTGCAGGCTCCCTGCTACCCTGAAGCAGGCGGAGCCCGGGGGGAGGGAAGTTAGATGGTCTCCAGTCTGAATGAAAGATGTCCTTGAGATCCCCCATGAAATCCCAGCTCACCCAGCTCAGCCTCTGTCAGGGTTTCCATATTCTAAAAATAAAGAGTGTGCACTTGCCTGCCTTGTCCTCTGTGTGGTGTGCATCTCCGGGCTGGTCCGCTCTGGGGCAGCAGTTTAAACCCACATCTTCCCACCATCCCACCGAAGCGAAGGAAAGTTCGATCTCATTCACTCTCCTCTTCCAGCAAGTTACCCAAGATTGGGAGGGAGAGGAGCTTCTATGGGGCCTTCAATCCACTGTGACTGTCCCTGCTCCCCTCACTGAGTCCACACGGTTCCAGCTGCTCCTGGGCCCAAGGGTCATGAGAGGTGAGGTGGGAGGGAGCTTCTGTCTAGGCTGGGAGCCTGAATGCCTGGTGTCCAGCTTCTCTTTGTGCACCAAGAAGCCATTTATCTGGGCTGTCTTCCAGAGATCCCAGCAGAAATTTCCCTCCTGCATTTCTGCCCGGCAATGCATGGTCCCCTCCCTCCTATGCACAATCCCATCATCATCCTCAGGATTCTGGAAAACAGCCAGGTTTGGATGGCCTTTTAATAAGACAAATATTCCCTGAGGCAAAGGGGGGGTGGAACCTGGCTGCCTGCTTGGTGTAGGGACAGGGATGGGGCAGAGAACTGACCCCATCCCACCAGCTTTCTCTCTCCTCAGCCCTGATAACCGGGAGGCCTTGCTTACTAGAGGGGAGCACTGGGGACAGAGAGGACCATCAGGGACATCAACCTAAAGCTAGGTTTTCTGGGTTAGGGTTTGGTTTTGTGATACTCCTGTGTGTGCCGGTACTCCCTGGAATTTTGGGAGGATGGGGCACAGATGTGACTCAGGAATGTCATAGGATTTTTTTTTATTTTTTAAAAGATTTTATTCATTTATTTGACAGAGAGAGAGAGATCACAAATAGGCAGAGAGGCAGGCAGAGAGGGGAAGCAGGCTCCCTGCTGAGCAGACAGCCCTATGTGGGACTTGATCCCAGGACCCTGAGATCATGACCCGAGCCAAAGGCAGAGGCTTAACCCTCTGAGCCACCCAGGCACCCCCATTATAGGATATTTTTATCTGACGGTTCTCAGCATGGTTTCTGGACCAGCAGCATCAGGATCACCTGGGTACTTTACAAATGCAGAAGTCCAGGGAGTGGAGCCTAACAGGTATTTCTCATGCCCGCTGAAGTTCAAGAACCTTTGTATGCATACTGTAATGTGAAAAAATCACCCAGGATTTCACTATGGTTGGTTCATTTAGGGCTCCACTTTGATGTCCACGGGAATGTCTTTAGGTCTGCATGAATGCAGACTCATCCCTGGCCATAGCTCTTCCATAGCCCAGTGTGATTACCCAGTATTGCAAGGCTGACTCTTTATAAAAAACTTCATAAATCTTTGGCCAGAATTACTGAGGCTGGCTCTCAGTTATCCCTTCATTCTGGGCTGGGCACATGCACGTAAAGCCAGTAAGTTTAGTTTAAGGGAAGAGCCTGGGCTGTGGAGCCAGAGAGTCCTTGGTTCATACATACCTGTTCTGCTCTGTGACCTTGAACAAACTAGTGAATTTCTTGGATCCCAAAAAAATGTTGGCTTTTTTCCACCCTTAACTGCTTCTCCCACCCTTACTGCTCTGCTCTGTGATGATGGGGTAATGGGTAAGAAGGACACCCACCGAGTACCTACTCATACCACTGAGTGCCTACCATGTGACACTTTATGGTCATTATCCCACTTGTGATTGTCACAGCTCTGTGAAGTATAATAGATTCCTCTACTAATAGTTCTTCAAGGAGGATATTGTACTCCCATTTACAGATGTGACAACTCAATAACTTACCCCCAATCATTCAGCTGGGAGTTGGTGAAGCCTCGGTTCTCACCCCAATCTGCCTGCCACCAAATTTCATGCTCTTTCTACTGTAAAACTAGTGTCTCAAACTTCTACCCTTCCCAGTTAATGGCAGTTAACAGGGTCTGTCAATGCCCTGACTGATAGAAAGGACTTGAAGTCACAGAGGCAGTCTGATGAGGAGGGAAGTGGGTGGAGATGGCAAGAGTCCGGCTTTGGTGGCTGGGGAGTGTTGGTGATAGAAAAGAAGGTATTGAAGAAGACGGTTGCAGGCAAACCTCCTAGATGTGTCAGCCTGGTGGAACCTGCGGAGACAGAGGCCGGGAAGATGGAGCAGTGTGTAGTGCGGGGCTTGTTCCCAGCCCTACCTGCCCAGAAACCCTGGCCAGCTACATTTCTACTCCCGTTCACCTCCGCTGCAGAAGGAATGGCTCCAATCCCACCCGCCCTTCCCTGTGAGGGTGTCTGCAGGCAGCATGTAGAAAATGTAGAGATGGGGAGAAGCAGCTCTTGGATATCACAGGATAGCCTGATGAGAAATGTGCCTGTGCATTGCCCTGGAGGGTGGCTGAGCTATGCACGGAGCACGGTTAAAAGCCAGGTGCCTGGACTCGGGTAAAATGCATGCATTTTTCTTTGAATTAAACATGCTTTAAGGGGCGCCTGGGTGGCTCAGTTGAAGCGTCTGCCTTCTGGGTCCTGTGATCCAGCCCTGTGTAGGGCTCCCTGCTCAATGGGGAGTCGGCTTCTCCCTCTCCTTCTCCCTCTCCCCCTGCTTGTGCACTCTCGCTCCCTTCAAAGAAATAAATACAATCTTTTTAAAAAATAAACATGCTTTAAATGAGGGGAAAGTGCTGGCCAGAGTGGAGGCTTTGTCCTCTCACAGAGCTAGCACTCATCTCAGAGCAGAATGCCAGAAAGCACCGCAGAGATTCCAGACCCATTCTCTCGGGGAATTATCTTCCTGAAGCCCTTTTCTGGTTATCAAAGCAAACTGGACTGACCCAGACAGAACTATCAAAGCTGGTTCTACTTGAATGTCTTTTCTACCCCTACAGGCATATGTACATGTCTGCATAGAGAGGTCTACCGAACAGGATAGGGTATGTGCTTTTTTTGGTAGGCTCCATGACTGCAGAAGTAGTGGTTCCGATCTGGACCCCTCTTGCAGGGGACTCTGCACCCAGCATGGGGCAAGGTGGAAGAAAAGGGAGAAGCACGTCTTGGGTGCTAGAGGAGGAGGGACAGATACAGATAGATAGATACCTATTTATCTACCAAAACATAATCGTGGTACATCTTTCTTTCCAACATTTGTTTTTCACTTAACAACAGTAAGACATGAACTGTCTCATATCCATATTGAGAATGTGATTTCAAATGGCCGTGTAACATTCTATCACGTCAACCTTTTTTTTTAAGTAATGCATAATGTATTTTTTTAAAGATTTTTATTTATTTATTTGACAGAGAGAAACGTAGCCAGAGAAGGAACACAAGCAGGGGGAGTGAGAGAGGGAGAAGCAGGCTTCCCGCCGAGCAGGGAGCCCGATGTGGGGCTCGATCCCGGGTCTCCGGGATCATGACCTGAGCCGAAGGCAGTCGCTTAACCAACTGAGCCACCCAGGCGCCCCAAGTAATGCATAATGTATTATTTGCATCAGGGGTACAGGTCCGTGAATCATCAGTCTTACACAATTCACAGCACACCATCGTAGCACATACCCCCCCCCCAATTCAACATTTCAATGGACTTAACTAGTTCTTCTATGTCACTGGGCATTTAGATTATTTTCAAATTTTTATTTTCACATTCAACATTTTATCAGAATGCACAATTTTCTGTACCATGGCCAAGAGTGAATGTCACCATTAAAAGTATCCTAACTGGGGCGCCTGGGTGGCTCAGTTGGTTAAGCGACTGCCTTCAGCTCAGGTCATGATCCCGGGATCGCATCCCACATCGGGCTCCCTGCTCGGCAGGAAGCCTGCTTCTCCCTCTCTCACTCCCCCTGCTTGTGTTCCCTCTCTAGCTGTGTTTCTGTCTGTCAAATAAATAAATAAAATCTTTTAAAAAAAATATCCT
>PITA01010720.1:0-70248 GCA_004023965.1 Spilogale gracilis | reverse complement strand
TCTCTATGAATTTGTCTAATTCTGAATATTTCATAGAAGCAGAATTACACAGCATTTTTCCTTTTGAATGTCATTCATTCAGTAAATGTTTTTGAGCATCTTTTCTTTGCAGATGTTTTGTCAGATGTGAAGGATTGGCAGTGGACAGGTTTAACATAGTCCTTGCCCTCATGGAGCTTAGATTCTGTAGGTGGAAGTAACATTAAAAAGAGAATTACAGAATGTACTAGTTGTTCAATTTTCAGTTTCCTTTTTTTTTTTCAAAATTAAGCCTACATTTAACATGGTAATTTCTGTCTTGAAAGCTATGATTGTCAGTGTACGTCGCCGTGGTATTCTTAGAATTGTGGAAATACAGTAATCTATTTATTTACTACTGTGTTAAGTGCTTTGAATGGACAGTAAATGATCTTATTAAAAACTGTGTGATGGGGGACTTGACATGGTTGGGGGCTTTGGGAGGGCTTCCCTGAGGAAGTGCCCATTCAACTGAGTTCTGAAGGATGAATGAAATTTTTGAGGGGGAAGAGTTGTCAGATGTGGGAAGGAGCTTTCCAGTCAGAGGGAAGAATGTGTGACAAGCTTTTGAGCCTGAGCAAATATGGAGAATTTGAAGAATAATAACAACAGCTAACATGTACTGATTACTGAGCTCATATTAGGTACCATTTATTGTTCTAAGTTCTTATTTTATCGATTATGAATGCAGGGCATGGAGAAGTGAAGTACTTACCTGAGGTAAGGCTGAAATTTGCACTTAGGCTCCTATGCTTATAAACTGTTGTGCCTCTTGTGAGATCACTGTTAACTACATGCACAGCTAGGAGGAGAGAAGCCAGAGAGGTAGGCAGGAGCCAGATCCGGTTAGCCAGTGGTTTTCAACCAAGGGTGATCTTGTCCCCCACAGGACATTTGGCTGTGTGTGGAGATATTTTTGTCTGTCTTAACAGGAGGAGGGGTGTGCTACTGGTGTTTATGGGTAGAGACCAGGGATTTTCATACACATCCTACAACGCACAGGACAGCCCCCCACAACAAAGAATTATCTGGCCCAAATAGTCAATAGTTGGGAACATTGTTACAGGTTCTTTTAGACTGTATTTAGGATTTGGGTCTGTGTCCTAAGAGCAGTGGAAAAACATTGAAGGGTTTTTGTAGGGTATGACATGATCAGATCTGTACCTTAAAAGGATGACTTTAGGGGCGCCTGGGTGGCTCAGTGGGTTGGGCGACTGTTTTCGGCTCAGGTCATGATCCTGGAGACCCGGGATCGAGTCCCACATTGGGCTTCCTGCTCGGCGGGAGGCCTGCTTCTCCCTCGCTCAGTCCCTCTGCTTGTGTTCCCTCTCTGGCTGTGTTTCTCTCTGTCAAATAAATAAATAAAATCTTTAAAAAAAAAAAAAGAAGATTTTAGTCCAGATTAGAGATTATAATAGAAAGTACATGAATGGATACAGGGAGATGAATTGTGAGACTTGCAGAGGTAGTGGGGGCCTGGCCCAGAGGGACAGCAGTAGGGATGGCGAGAGATGGTTGGGACGGAGAAGTAAGTAATTGATGCTCAGGGAGTGGCTGTGTTTGGGTAGTAGAGAGGGAGAAGTTTGGATTGTGCCTCTGGGTGGTGGTAGGGAACTTTTGAGTGGGGAGGAGTCTTGGAGAGGGAAGATTATGGACTTATGTTGTATGTGTTGTATTAAAGGTGCCTCTGAAGCATCTAAGTGAAGACTGAAGAGGCAGTTTGCAGATATGGATCAAGAACGCTAGGGAGAAGTCTGGGCTGTAGATAAACATTGAGACCTGTAGAAGGTAATTGAAATCATGAGTGTGGATGAACTTATTTAGGGAGGAAGTGTAGAGTTGAAAATAATCACTCCTCAGGTTGAGTTATAAGGCACTCCAGGATTTGAAAGTCACAAGTCTTGAGTCTTTCTTAATTCTGACACTTCTTTGGTCATCCTTTGGTGCTTAGTTCAGATTGTTCTGTGCAAATTTGACTTGTCTGGAAAGCTAACCCCACAGGAGGCATATAAAATGCTTTTGAGTGTTCTTAATGGTGATACACAAAAATTTATAAAGAATTATAAAATGTAAATCGGTTTCTTAGAATTACAAAGAGTGACCTTTTTTATTTCTCCCCAGTTAAAGAAAATTCTCCCCATTTGTGCTTACAAAGTACAAATTAGACAAATCCTTTGAAAGAGTAAATCTAAGTTGTTGTTTTAGTCATTTAGAATTCCTTCCAGTGGTATTAGTGCATGAATTCAGCCAATTCCCATTTCATACAGACCTTTCTCCATTTTTTCCCACCATTTACTCCTAGAACTAAGTCAGGGCTCTGGTTCTGTGATGGCCAGCATCACTCTGAGTATCTCGTTTTCTTTTTTTTTTCCTTGAATTTTTCCTCTAACCAGAATTAAGACTTTTTTGTGTCATTGTGATTGAAGAATATTGGGTATAGCTTTCAGTTGTCATAATCTTCACCATTCCTGTGACTTAGAGGAATTTAGAGAAAAACATCTAAATAGCCACAGTATCAGTAACCTAAATCTGAAGACATTATTAGCAACACCATTTCTGAATCCCCCAAGTATTTCTTTTTCTTCCTCCTTTTTTTCTTTTTTTAAGATTTTATTTATTTGATAGAGGGAAACACAGCTAGAGAGGGAATCCAAGCAGGGGGAATGAGAGAGGGAGAAGCAGGCTTCCCGCCGAACAGGGAGCTCAATTCATCCCGGGACTTCGGGATAGTGACCTGAGCCAAAAGCAGACACTTAATGACTTAGCCACCCAGGCACCCCCCCCCCCCCCGCCAAAGTATTTCTATGAGAACTGTGATTCACATTTTCCTCTTGGTTAGATGTATCACTGCAGATCTAGCATTTCAATTCTCCTGCGCTGTGTATTTATTAGGTTGTCTTCAGACCTGAGTAATATAGTCTATAATCTTAAATTTCCTCTCATTCCAAAAGACTCTTTTGCTATCAAAAGGTCTCTGAGTAAAAGGAAGATATAGTTGTTTGACATCAGAAGAAAATGGCTTAAAGTCCCTGGATTTTAACCCATTACACAAAGGTGTTTGTACTTAAAAAATTTTATGTAGTTGGTTTTCAGCTACCAGAAGCTTCTTAAAAAGTGGTTAACCATAATTACATTGTAAGATCTAATTAAGAAAAATGGTACCTGAGATTTTCTACTAGAGGGAAGTTGTTAAGAAGTTGAGTAATGACTTTGTTAGTCTGGAAACCATAGCAACACACTAAATATTATGTCTCTTAGTTTGTCTTTCAGGGTTCTTTTGGCATGAGTGTCATGGAAAAATAAACAAAATTAAACAGTAAATTCTGAGTCTTAGCTACCTGAATTAGTCATTTTTCTTGAATGTTTCACTTTCTAGAATTTTGTATTACACCTTACTTGAAATTAAAGCATAGTCTGTAAAGATACAGATTTTTTTGTATTTCTTACTCACACCAGTTGCGTGGATTTTGTATTATGGGTAACATGCAAGCTGGCAGCACCACACTTGGCTTGATTGAGTGTGTTTCTGTCAAATTATGAAATTTTTAAAATACTTTCAAAGATTTATTTATTTTATATATAGAGAGGGTGTGTGAGCACATGCATGGCGGGGACAGAGGGAGAGAAATCCTCGAGCAGACTCCCCGCTGAGCCCCAAGCTGATGCTGGGCTAGATCCCAGGATCCTGAGATCGTGACCTGAGCTGAAATCAAGAGTCGGCAGCTTAACCTACTGAGTCAACAAGGAGCTCCTCAAATTATGAAATTTTAATTTGCCTCTCTTGAAAAGTGTTACAAGATCACAGTAAGACAGGATTTTAAAGCCTCATGTGTCCCTTCTTTTAAAGGCATTTGAATGTGTGTTTTTGTTTACTTCTCATTGAAAATATTAAAGGCAGGATGGTTTTGAAAATAGTGTAACTACCCATGAGTCTCCCCCCCAACATTAACTGATAACAGTGTTTTGTGATAATTGTTTTGGGTTAAAAAAGGTAAACGTTTGACTACAAAGCTCCATAAACAGTATTGTTTTATGGGTTTTTATGTATTGTTTTCTAAGTGCTCAATAGGCATGTGGGTGTGAAACAAGTAGAACCATGTGGGAAGCCGCCAGAATAATAGCTCAGTATGGCTGGAGAAAAGTTGGGGAATGGGAGGAGATGATGCTGGAGAGACCGGAGGGCCAGTCCTGAAGGGTTTGTGTGCTGAGGAGTTTAAATCTGATTTGGAAGCTGTGGAGGAGCAATGGAGGAGTAAAAGAGTTTTCGGATTGATTTGTGGCACAGTTGCTTTAGCCACCATCTGAAGAATAACTTAGAGCCCGAGTTAAGGCAGTAATAGTGAGAATGGAAAGGAAAGTTTGGGTGGCAAGAATAGTAACGAGAGAATCTTGAAGGGAGCTATGCAGTTGAGGTTTGGTGACTGAATGTTGAGGGAAGGTAAAACAGGAGGAGCCTCATGATGATTCTTCATCTCAGTTTTTGGGCAACTGGACAGTTATTAGGGAATATAAAGAGGAAGAGGAAGTTGAAGGGAAAGATTATAAATCCAATTTGTGATACCCTGAGTCTGAGGTTCCGGTGGGACCTTAGTGGTTAGCAGCCAGTTGGATCAGGACTGTGGGAGAAAAGTCTGAGTTGGACATAAAGATTTGCAGATAATCAGTATCATGGCAGAGGGTGGGAAAGGGAGGGGGAGCATAGAGTGAAATGCGAGATTAAGCCAGAAACTTTGGCGCTTTGGACCTCATGATGAATTCAGAGGAAGAGAGGTTGGAGAGTCAGGGGTAAAAACTGGGCGATTAGTATTGCAGAAAGCCAAGAGATGAGGATTTTAAAAAGGAATGAGTGGTCAGGGATGTTGGAAGTCCAGAAAGGACAACTGAGATAAGAATAGAAAAATCTTATTGGGTTTGGTAGTTAGAGGTCATTAGTGACTTGCAGGGGCAGTTTCAGTAAAATGATTTGGGCAGAAGCCGTAATGCAGTTATGTGGGAGACTGGGAAGACGTGTAAGAAAGATTGGCCATGAAGAGAAGACAAGGCGGAATGGAACCAGGATGGGATTGTTTATTTTTATTTGTTTTGAAAGATGAGAGGGAGTTTGAACCTATCTAATGAGAAGAACAATAGAAGAGAAAGTGAAGATGGAGAAGAAATATCACATAGTTGGGAAGATGGATTTCACATCAGAGCATGGAATGTGCGTGTGCATGTGTGTGTGTGCGTGTGTGTGTGTGTGTCTGCTTCAGGACGGATATGTTTATATTTGTTTTATATTTATATTAAGTTATGTGACTTAAAATTCTCTTATCTTTGAATGTTAGAATGATGGATTCAAACTTTTTTTTTTTTAGAAGCTAGTGTGAGGTTTGATCTTACAGCCCTGAGATGAGATTGAGTTGGATGCTTGACTGACTGAGCCACCTAGGCGCCCATTTTTTAAAAATGTATTTTATTTATTTGAGAGAGAGCACTGGAGGGGAGGGCAGAAGGAGAGGAGAAGTAGACTCCCTGTTGAGTGGGGTACACAATGCAGGGCTTGATTCCAGGATCCTGGGATCATGACCTTAGCCAGAGGCAGACACTCAACTGACTGAGCCACCCAGGTACCCCAATAGGATTGGTTTCAGTTGAGTTTCTTATTTGGAATGCCAGAGGGAGCCACAGTGAGTTTATTTTAGCCTGTTCTCCTAGGTTTATTTTACCAAAAGAGTAACAGAATCCAAATTTGTGTAAGGATGCTTTTGGGCATTGGACACCACAAAATCCATTATGGCTGATCATATTTTATTTTGGGATTTGCTTGTTTCTTGGTATTTCAGACAGAGTAATTCAGTAATGTGTAGTGTGGAATAGCAAGGGTAGGAGGAGAGTGGGAATGGAGAAAGTGAAGTTAGAATTAGGCAATGAAGTGTTCTAGCTGAAAGTGGTAAGAACCTGCTTGGAAGAGGGGGAGTCTCTTGGAATGGAAATCAAAGGTGGTTGGAAATGGAAAATCAGTGGATATTGTAAAGGAAGATTTGGTTAGGAAAGACAAGGCCTTGAGACCTTGGGTCTTGAACAAGTGTGACAAGAGTTCCATTTCTGGAGATTGGAAAATAGGGAAGCAGAGCCTAAGCCCTAGAAGATGAGGTCTCTACAGTCTATGTTTGCTGTTTTAAAGAACCGCTAAACTGTTTGGAATAGTGGCTCTACCATTTTACCTTTCCAGTGGATAAGGTTCTGATTTCTCCACATCTTTGCCAACAGTAGTTATTTTCTGTTTAAATTTTTTTTTTTTTCATTTTAGCCATCCTAATGGCTATGAAGTATCTCAGTGCGGTTTTGATTTGCCTTTCCCTAATGGCTAATGATGTTGAGTATGTTTTTATGTTCTTATTGGCCATTTGTACATCGTCTTTACAGAAATGTCTGTTCAAATTCTTTGCCCATTTTAAAATGGAGTGATTTATATTTTTTTTATTGCATCTCATCCTTTCCTCTTCTTTTTCCCTCCCCCCTCCAACTTTTATTTAAATTATAGCTTCCTCAGTGTGGCTTCTTCTCTCCCTCTAGTTGTGCAGTTTGTTTTGTTAGTTCTCAGGTCCATTTTATGGGTATTCAGAATGATTTGATAGTTATCTAGTTGTGTTTGAGGGATAGGGAAACATAGGTCCATATGCTGCCATCCTAGCTTACAAATCCATTTTGTTTTCTTAAATTCCAAAAGAGCATAGTACAAAATCCTGATGGTAAAGAAAAAATCCTTAATGTCGAAGTACTCAAACCATAGTATGTGGTTAGTTCTCAGCTTTCCTAGAAGTTCTTTCTAGAGAATTTTTAAATTTTTTTTTTGTTTGAGGGAGAGAGCAGGCATGAGCAGGGACGGTGCAGAGGGAGAGGAAGAGAGAATCTTAAGTGGGCTCCAAGCTCAATCTGGAGCTGGTTGTGTGGGCTCGATCTCACGACCCTGAGATCATGACCTTAGCCAAAATCCAGAGTTGTATGCTTAACCAACTGAGCCAGCAAGTGTCCCCCTTTCTGCCCCCCCAAAGTTCTTTTTTTTTAAATATTTTTTTATTTGAGAGAGAGGGAGAGAGAGAGTATGTGAGCACAGGTGCACATGCAAGTGGAGGGAGGGATAGAGGGACAGAATCTTCAAGCAGACTCCACTCTGAGTGCCGAGCCCAATATAGAGCTTAATCCCAGCATCCCAAGATCATGGCCTGAACCAAACCAAGAGTCTAGCACCCAACCGACTAGCCACCCAGGTGTGCTTAGAAGTTGTTTCTTATTGATCATTGTACGATTCCTAATTATTTTTTAAAAAAGATTTTATTTATTTGACAGAGAGAAACACAGCTAGAAAGGGAACACGAGCAGGGGGAGTGAGAGAGAGGGAGAAGCAGGCTTCCCACTGAGCGGGGAACGCGATGCAGGACTCTATCCCGGGTCTCCGGGAACATGACCTGAGCCGAAGGCAGTCGCTTAACCAACTGAGCCACCCAGGTGCCCCCGATTCCTAATCATTGGTCATAAAGTGAACAGCCTACGAAGTTGGAAGTTTTCTAAATTAATACAGCCTAAAGGAGTTTGTTCCAGGGGTGATCAAGTCCCATGAGTTTTGCTATTATTTTATTTTTCCATTTGCCTCACACATTTAATGGGAAATGGGTTTAATTCTATCCAAGCATATCTTTAATTTTTGTGTTACCATTTTCACTGTCCGAAGAAGAATACATTTCTATGCTTACATGATTGCATATTTCCTTTAATCAGTCTTAATGTGCGTAATACTTGAAAGCATAATGATGAGAAAAAATTTTTTAGGAGCCTGGTCCATTGATCTACTAGATTTCACAAGTAACTTCTGAACCCGAGTTTCTAGTCCCTAAATTTTCCTATTAACTTTATTTTACAAGTTTGAGTCATATCAGCTTAAAGACTCTACAGATCCTTAAATGAATTAAACTCCTGAATAATTCTGATTTCATGCCTTATTGCTAACTTTAAATTAACTTTTTTTTGCGATAAAATGCATAACATAATTTACCACTGTAATCATCTTTAAGCATACAGCTCAGTGGCATTGAGCACATTTACAGCGTTGTGCAGTCAGCACTATTCTCCACCTTTAGAACTTTGTCATCACCTTGTTCTGAAACTATACCCATTAGATGAAAAGTCCCCATTTCTCCTTTCCCTCCAGCCCCGTGGACCACTGTTCAACTTTCTATGCCCATGCCATTTGATTATTCTTGGCGCCTGAAATAACGTAGAATCATACATATGTGTGCTTCCGCAGCTGGCTTGTTTCGCATAACTTAGTGTCTTTAAGATTCATCCATGTTTTCGCATGCGACAGAATTTCCTTCCTTCTTGGAATCATATTCCACTGGATAGATACAATACATTTTGTATATCCATTCATCCATTGATGGACATTGGGTTGTTTGTACTTTTTGGCCATTATGGATAAGGCTGCTTTGAACATTGACATACAGATACCGGTTTGAGTCCTGCTTTCAGTTCTTTTGTGTATGTACCCAGAAATGGACTTATCACATCAAATGGTGATTTAACTTTATTTTCTTTTTGCCATCTTTGTTTTAAACTTAATTTTTTTTGTGATCCTTAGTTCTTATGTACCACTTTTTTTGATCTGTGAGTGTGTGTCGAATGTGTAGAAATCCTGCAGTTGTATTCTGGGGGAAATGCTAATGTTACTACCTAGAAGTATGCTTTGTGTACCTATTATTTATCTATTTTAAAATGCATTGGTAGGGTGCCTGGGTGGCTCAGTCATTACGTGTCTGCCTTTGGCTCAGGTCGTGATCCCAGGGTCCTGGGATCGAGGCCCGCTTCCGGCTCCCTGCTCAGTGAGGAGCCTGCTTCTCCCTCTCCCACTCCCTGCTGTGTTCCCTCTCTCACTGTGTCTCTCTCTCTGTCAAATAAATAAAGATCTTAAAAAAAATTGCATCAGTAGAAGTTTAGAGTACATGTTTTGTCTACTGGATTGGAATCACCTTTTGCGTTTTGCTACTCCTACTCGCAGTACTGCTTTAGGCATCTGGTAGCAACGTGTAGAAAAATACTAAGATAAAGTAAAAAATCCTGTTTACCTTTTTTAAGATTGTTTAGTGGCCTTCATCAGTACCATCTCCAAGGGAGGCATATCTGAGTTTGGGTAAAGTTGGCTAAGGAACAAAGGGAAGAGTATTTTTGTGACTCTGAGGCCCATGATCTTTGTTACACAGCAGCCAGTTTCCCTTTCTTTTTGTTGTGAAAGAAACCTTATCAGAGAGTAGATTTCAGTTATCTATCATTTAGGTTTGGTGAGAGACAACTAGTGAGCTGTTTTAGCATAGAATGTACAGAGTTGGCCGTTTATCTTGGAAGAATGAAATGGGCATTTCTTGATATATTTCTACAGAAAGTTACAAGTACAAAGCTAGTAACATGGAAATGACAGTCCCTACAAATTGCTATGGCTTTGCTGAAATTAAAAAAAAGTTTGAAAAATTTACCCAGAGAAATGATACTTTGTAATTTAAAAATGTCTTTGCTATCTGCTGAACTTAGCCTTGAAGTATTTTTCTATAAAATGAGAACTCTAGTAAGAAAGTGTTGTCTACCCGTAGTCAGAGGGGTAAAGAAGGTAGGAATAGCTTTTTTTATTTTTATTTTTATTTTTTTATTTTTTTTTTATTTTTTTTTTAGGAATAGCTTTTTTAAAAGATAGAGGCCAATGAAAAATTCATGTGAGATTGCTCTGGTCATGTCATTGTTTAGAATTTGAGCTTGGCAGGTACGTGTTTAGGGTTTTTGCTACGAAAAGGCCAGCTAGGCAGACTGAGAAAGTGCCAAAATTGGAGTAGTTGAATAAGTGTTAACTCTTAAGCTGTCTCTTCTTAGAAGCCTGCCTGGACCTTGCCAGGGGAAAAAAGCACTCTGTCCTGCATCCTCCTTCCCATAGCCTTGTGTTCCTGTATCTCTCAACTAGTTTGAGGACTTCTTTGGGGCAGAGATGTCATCTTACCCTGTATTTTTGGCACCGAGCATAATGCTCCCGCACACTAGAACCTTTTAAACATTGGCTCTCTCTTCATGTGAGACTTGGGCACAAATATAACACCATGGGAGAAGCAGCTATTGTAGTAATGGGGGTGGTCTGAATCAGAGTTAGGATGTGGCCGAGAACAGAGGAAACCACTGTAAGATAGAAATCACTGAGGAGATTTTCACGTTTCATGTGGTACATCAAGCTGTTTCCTTGTCTCATTTTCTCGATGTTTTAGTTCATGGCCTGAAATTCTTTTATTTAGCAGACATTGATCGAGACATGGAGGTTTGTAGAGGTGATAGAAGTGTGTCATTTTATTTGTTTTGTATTTCTTAATATTTTTGGGGAGAGAGAGTGAGCACACGAGTGGGCACAGAGAGGGGCACAGGGAGAGGGAGAGAGAATCTTAGGCGGACTTTGCTGAGCATGGAGCCGTATGCGGGGCTCCATCTCATGACCCTGAGATCATTATCTGAGCCAAAGAGAGGCTTAGTGGAGCACAAGGAAGTCCTGAATGCAGGGAGGTGGCCTGCCGCTGTTCAGGTGGACCAAGTCCTGGGAAATTAGGGGGAGATCTGACTGGCAGGAATCTTATTTCTGTTTGTGCTTTTCTTCTCTCTTCTCTTGTCTTTGTGCTAGTCTGTGGAGTTTTGTTTTAGCCAGAAGTAATGGGAAGCCAGTGGAGGGTTTTACACTGCTTAATAATACGATCAGAAATGTGTTTTGAAAGGCAGATTGGCAATCCTGTAACATTGTAGAAGGGAATTACAGGGCAGCTTCTAGAGGCAGGTAGACGGATTCGAAGGCAGTTTAAGATGTAGTATTCAGTCAAGCAAGAGATGAAGAGTTCCTGTTGTATAATTTCACTGATAGGAAATTTTCAGAATGGGCAAATTCATAGAGACAGAAAGTAGGATTAGTGGTTTCCGGGAGCTGGGAGGAGAGGCAGTGATTGGTGCCTACTAATGGGCATGAGCTTGCTTTTTGGGGTGAGGAACATATCCTGGAATTAGGTGGTAGTAGGAGTTGTGCAACCTTGTGACTGTCCTACTGAAAACCACCCAATTGTCTAGTTGTAAGTGGTGAATTTGATAGTGTGTGATTTGCATACCAGTTTAAAAGGAGAAAGATATGAAGTGTTCCTGAAACAGAAACAGTGTAATAGCCATTGGGGATGAGAGAAACCCAGTCGTAGGGAATTGGCAGTACTTTGAGACTGGATATTGGCAGTGTCCAAAATGAAATGGAAGCTGGTTCTGAAGTTTCCATTTGGTCCGATTGAATTGATAGAGAAAGAAATTTTGGAAAAAGTGAGTTTGCAGAGACATGATGAATGGTGTGAACTGTTTTGAATATGGAATCAAGGCAAGCAGTTAAAAAATAAAGGCCCAGATTTCAGGAGAGACTGGTCTAGAACAAAGAAACGAGTGTACAGGAGCTGACTGAGCAAGAGGGTATCTTGTCTGCGCACCTGCTGTGGAAGGTTATGTCCCGTCTGCTCCTTACCCTTGCAGCTGGTGCGCAGGTTGTTGTTGTTCTTAAATAAAGCTAAATCTTTATGTTACCTTTCAGGCAGAGGCAAGGCTGGCAGCAAAACGGGCTGCCCGGGCAGAAGCGAGAGATATACGCATGAGAGAACTGGAGCGACAACAAAAAGAGGTAATGGCAGGGGGAGGGGGGCAGGTTTGATCCTGATTTCGTGCTAGACTCAAATAAATTACTACTTGGGTAGTTTCCTTCTGAAATAAATCTAGTTCCCTTTGGAACACTGGGAATAATATAGCCTAATGTGTATATCTTAACAGGCCATTTTGTGCCAACAAATTAAGTAGAGTATTTGCTTTAAATAATAACAGCAAACACATAAATAGCTCTTACTATGTACATTGTAGCAAGTTGTTATGGTGTGATAAGTGCTTTACTTATATTAGCTAAAGTCAGCTTAGAGGTGACAAATTTACTATAGTCCTAACTATCTTAGAGTTTAGGTTAATTATCTTGTGATATTTACATAGTAAAACACTGTGAAGTCATTCAGCCTTACTGTTTTTGAGTATGTTTAATAATGGAGGAAGACATTCATGTAAGAAAATTTAAAAAAACCCAACAACTGTAAGACTGGTAGGACTCCCATTGTTTGTTACAAAAACTAGTATCGTATATAGGGTCAAAAACTACTTAGAAAGAAACGATCAGTATCAATACCTTGGTTTGTCAATGGTGGAATTGATTATTTTTGTTTCTTAATACTTTTCTATAGTACATAAATTTCAGTACATTTTTATCATCAGAAAGAAAAGTAAAAAATAAAATAAAACAGGCGTATAGAAATTGGATTGCTTTAAAATGAAGCAAATACTCTTTTTAACTCTTCCCTTCTGATATCAACTTAACTCTGAAAATTCACATAAAAATATTTTTGATGCCATATTGGTATGAAGGGGGGAAAGCCTACAGGATATTGTTAATAGTATTAAACACTTTATTTTCATGTTGATGGTGGACTTCTGCTAATTGGTTAAAGAGAACTGTATAGATTTTATTAACAGCTCAAAAACTAAACCAAAAAAACCAGTTCATACCTATGTTGCTATTTTTGTTTTTGACATCATATATAGTTTCAAATATTGAATGCAGTTCTTGCTTTAAAATGAAGATGTTGCAGTGCGTTGTCTTTTATATACTCCTAAATTATAGTAAAATTATAAGGAGATTGTTGCTAAGTATAAGTTTCATTTCCTCTAAACTGCAGAGAGCCATATATCTCTTCATTGTTGAACATATTTAGCCTAGTAATTTTCTGTCTTTTGAATGTGTAACTTCCATTAAGCTAAAGATCTTCAGGGCAGATGTATAGGATTAATTGAAGACTTTTCAGATCATGTAGTATGTTGGAAACTTCAGTTGATGAAACTTTTGCATTTGTAGCACTCTCATTATTCCTTTGATCGGAAATGGGGACAGATTCAGAAGTGGCTGGTAGGCCAGGATTGCCTGCCCTGCATGTTGTGATCAGTTGCTGAAATAACACAATCTTGAAGTAAAACATTGACTAATAGTTTACCATGTGGGAGTGTTTGGCATGTTTGAACCTAAAGGTCAGAGAGTGTCTCTTCTGTCTGTAGTGGACCACACGTGTACTTGGCGTCCATCCATTTTCTGCTGTTTGTCTACAGCCTCACACTTGTGTCATGAATGCTCTTGACCAAGAAAGACTGAGTAAATGGATGTGTTTTCTTTCTCTGAGTTCTTGTTTCCCTCAGATTTGTCCCCTTTTCCTTCACTCCCCCTCCCCCTTCCCTCTCCCCTCTTCCTTTCTCTCTTTTTTTAAAAAAAAAAAAAACAAAAAAACCCAAAAAACTAGGCAGAAATGTCCTCATGACCCAAGTCATTCTTTAATTTCCTATGAAAATTTCTCTTACATTTTCACTTCTCTCAGTTCCTTTTCAAATCTTCTACCACCACTGCCAAATTTTTAGTTACAAGGGCAAATTGTGAACCAGTAAAGTATTAGATATTGGGAATCATTCCTAAATTTGAACTTTCTTCAGTGTTGGCAATCTCCCCAGCCATCTCCTATCACAGAAGTTCTTCATGTGAATAAGCTTGGGCAATGGAACAAGAAGCCTTAAAAGTCTCATGCAGACTTTTGAATATATGTCTATTTTTAAGTGAACACCAGATTCTCAAGAGAGTCTGTGATCCCTAAAGGGTAAGGAACAACTAATTGCTGTTAAATAAGAAATTTTTATAAGCAAATTCTTTCTGTAGCAGCATTTTGAAGTACAACCAGAATTAAAATATTTATGACTGTAAAAAAAAATTTATGACTCTGTTGACCTACAGATTTAAAACTTTATCATACTTTTAAGTGTGATTTTTTAGAAAGGAGAGAAAGGCGATGTTTGGTTACTTACAATTAAGTGAGTCCTTCTGAATGTGTTTGTTACTTTAAAGTAGAATCTGTCCTTTCTTGTTACCAAAGCTAGCCTAATTGTTTTTTTTTTAAAGTGTCTTCTGCATGAAACTGGGTTATCTTTTACTGTAGATTCATTAAGGAATATTTTGTGTGAATAAAAGAAATCACTTTTGCCTGTAAAATTTCCATGGAAATATTAGTTTAATTTTTAAAAAATTATGTATCATAGTTCTAAAATTAAATTGCCTGAGATTTTATTATCTTAGGGCACACCAAAACATTAAGAAGAAAAGCCTATAGTAAAAGTCTCACATTTGATTCTTGTATTCCAAGGCCGTGAAGATAAAAACATAGTTTTTATCTCTGTGCAATGTGTGTAGTTCAGGAAGTGAATGCACTAGATTTTCATGGAAGGGGGAACATTTTCAGTTTAGAGGCTTAGAATGCAGATGGTGACTAACTCAAGTCCTGAGTGATAGCTCAGACTTGCAGAGAACATGGATGGGGTTTAGTTTCATATGGGAATAATCATCACTAAACTCCTTCTGACACTTGCTTTTAATCTTTTCAAACTAGTTTTCCTTTCACTTCTCAGCTTATCTGTCTCTCTGTCTACATTCTATGAACCTGTAGTAGACGTTGGCATGTTTAGTCACAATACAAGATACAAAGAACAATAAATTTATGATAAAATAGTGCATATACAAATAATAGGATTGCCAGTTATTAAAGGAAAATCTACCCATGTTAAAAATTTCCCCTATTTTCATGCTTTCTGAGTGTAGGGGTGGGATGTTGGGGTTATGAGGAGGAAAAGCCAGGGCATGAGGCTCAGGAATGAAGCTAACAGTGAACGTCTGTATGCCGGCACTGTGCTAGTGCTTTTGACATATGTCTCCATTTTACATGATAAGATAGGGACCACCATCTCCATTTTACTGATAAGGGTGATGAAAGATTGGTGGAATCAGCAACTTGCTCAGTCATTGGCAGAGCCACAATTCAAAGGTCAGAGCATGCCATCCTGTTAGTGGGTTGGAAGGTGAAAGGACCAAGATGAAGGCGCCCAAATCTTTGTAGGCTTCCAGATAGTCCTGGAGAGGCCAGTGTTTCTGTTTTTAAACTGAGTGTCTCCATTGACAGCGTGTTGGTGACCTGGAAGAGAATGTGCGATTTCTGAGGTTTCCTAATTTGAAACTGAGGGAATGGCTGCAGCCTTGACTTAAGTATTACTTGTTGACCAACAATAGGGCCAAGTGTCTTCAGTGGGCTGTGGTCTTCCTTCTTTCAGTGAAGTCACTTCATCTCCACATGGAGTGAATTTTTAAAAGTAGACTATGTTTCATTTCCATTAATTTAAAAGCATCAAAACAATTTTCCAGAAAGCCTTGGACAAATATACATCAATTTTTTTAAGTTGTTTTTTTTTTTTTTTTAAGGATTTTATTTATTTATTTGACAGAGAGATAGCAAGAAAGGGAACACAAGCAAGAGAAGCGGGAGAGGAAGAGCAGGCTCCCCCCTGAGCAGGGATTCCCGATGTGGGATTGATTCCAGGACCCTGGGATCTTGACCTGAGCCAAAGGCAGACGCTTAACCGACTGAGCCACCCAGGCGCCCCAACCTTTTTTTTTTTTAAGATCTTTTTTTTATTCATTTGACAGAAAGTGAGAGAGAGCACAAGTAGTCAGAGCAGCAGGCAGAGGGGGAGGGAGTAGTAGCAGGCTCCCAGCTGAACTGAGAGCCGGGCATGGGGCTCTATTTCAGAACCCTTGATCATGACCTGAGCCCAAGGCAGACACTTAACTAACTGAGCCAGCCAGGCACCCCTATACATCCGTTTTTTAAGGCATTGCCCTATTTTTTTCTGCCGTGGATCCTTTATATGACTACTGACTTCTAGGACAATGAAAATGATTGTTTCCAGTCTGTGGAAGAGAAGGATAATCAGCCTTGTAGTTGGTACCTGGAAACACAGTTGCCGACTTTTTTTTTTTCTCTTGGCCCCTGGTGCTATTAATTCAGGAAAAGCCATTTGACAATTTTCAGTACTTTCTAGAATACCTGGGAAATGAAGTGGCTTGTTCTTCCAGAGAGGGACAAATCTTGGAGTAAAACCCAAGCTACCTGGCCATTTTCTTCATGTTCTTGTTATGTAAGCAGTGTAGATTTAGCCAGTGTGGGATGGTCTCTTTATGGTTTGGTGGCCTACTGAGTCAGAAGATGTGAACGCTGGCCCCAGCTTTCTGTCTTTGTGGATTTGTACTTACTCTTTTTGTGCTGCAATTTTCTTTAAAATGAAGGGATCAGACTTTATAATCTCTAGGGACGTTTCTGGCTCTTAAAAATAATTCTAGGGTCTTTTATATAAGACTTTCCTTCTCTTTCTCTCATATTTGTCACTGAGCAGATGTAGTCCAGGTAGGGGCAGTAATGACAACTACCTAAATGCCTGTCTTTTTCTAGAAGAGTGGTGCGACGTGGTGGCCTCTTAGTAAAATATGTGCTTTGTGGTTCTTTTGGTATAATGAAAATTTTCTTTGAGCTGCCTTACTGTTTGTACAGTAGCCGCAAGCTATAGAGTGGGTAATTACATTTAGATTTAAGTAAATTAAAATTAAAAATTTAGGTCTTCAGTTGCACTTCTAGCATTTCAGGTGGTCAGTAGCCACATGTGACCATTGGCTACTGTATTAGACAGCACAAACAATATTTCCACGCTGTCACAGAAAGTTCTGGTGGTCAGTGCTGGTTTAAGGTGTAGTTTATGACTGGAATAAACTGTATTCTTGTAGTTCACATTAACTGGCCTCTATGTAGTCTTCTAAGGGCTCTTTTGGCCATTTTTTCCAAATGGGGCTAAAAAAAGTAAGTTGTTTAAGGTATTTTTATTAAGAATTATTTTTATAAGTAACAATTGAAAGTAAATATGAATTCATCTGTCTTTGCTGCATCTTTAATGGGCTGTGGTTTTTAGAGGCCGATTTTAAAATGTGCTCTTGTGTAGTAGGTAGAATGAAAAAAAAAGGGGTAAAAGGAAGATTGAATATTAAACAGTGTATGTTGCCCTAGTACCCCAGATAAGACTGAGAAAGGGGTGTGTATAATTAGGCTGCCTGAATAGCACCGGGTTCTTTAAAGCTAATTAGCCCAGAACTGGTTACCACTCAATAAACTGTACCTACCTACTCTGCTGAGTTTGTGCACATGCTCCCAAAAATTTCGTGGTATATAACCTAGGGAAAAGGAAGAAGTTGGCTTGGCTTCGTGCAGAATACCTGTGTCTATTATATAACAAAAATGTAAGTTAGTGATGAACTCCTTAAGTTCAAAACACTCCGTTGGATATTGTATCACAGACTCATATTGGCACTTGTAAACAGACTTCTGAACAGATTTGATCCCGTGCATCAGTGTACACAGCAGATGACAACCAGAAGTGTTTTTGAAGGGTGCCAAGAGATCATGACCAAAATAAGGCATTACGTTATGGTGTTTCTGTGGAATTACTGTTTCTGTAATTTCAAATGGATGATCAGACGTCACCACATCTGTTTGTTCCACCTGTGTAATGATTACGCTCTAGTGCCATGTGGTGTTGAGGTATTGATTCATTTTGGAAAAGACAGCATTGATTAACTGTGAACCCAACTGGACAGTCATGTGTAGATTCTTAGTGCAGATTAACACTTTGGACTTTGAAATTCTGAAAGATCTGAAGTTCTTTACTGTTGCAGCTGATTAGACTCTAGGAACTAGTCATTTGATCCCACAGACAGGACTTAATGCTCCATTGCTAATAGCTGACTGTGGAAAATTTACAATTGCATTTAATCTGGTCAACTGTCAGGCTGTGGTCATGTTTCCCCCCCTCCTTTTCTTCTTTTTACTTTCTTCATGAGGCATAACTCTTGAAATAACTTCACCAACTCTAAATTATTTACGTAGTTTCTTCTAATTATAAGGAGTTTTTCGTATAAACAACACACGGGGGCTACTTTAGTTTTTCTTTTCTTTTCCAGGCAGAGGGATGCAAGAAAACAAAATGAAATTCTTTTGCAGTGTGATCCCAATTTTTTTGAGTCCTTAAACTATCCTTGTAATAAACATTTCTTCCTGCCTTGCATAAAGGAACATTCACAATAGAAAAGAAATAGATAAATGTCTACTTTTAATACTGAACCCAATTTTTGTTTGTTACATATACTTACTTATTTTTATCTTGGTGTATTAAGCTCTCTTGGTCGTTTATACATTACAATTTACAAGTGGTCCGACAGAAGTACACAAGATTATTATTATTGCTACTTTCTTTCCACCTGAAGCATGTGGCTGCCCCAGACCCAGCTTTAGAGGCTGAGTTCTCCACACCTGCTTGCTATAAGGAAGGCGCTGCTGTGCTCCTAACGGATTGTTGTCTGCAAAGTTCTAATAACCCTCTGTTCCGTGATTAACTCTCCATGTACTTTCTCCTTTCCCAGGAAGATTCAGAAAGGGCCAGGTATTCGCACCGGTCCAGCCATCATCGACCTTATCTGGTTTGTAATAACCAATAAACTTGCCCCTGATACTTGCCCCTCATCAACTTAATGCAGTCACCCACAAACTTATGCTATGTTTGTTTTTGTTCTTATCAGGGAGTTGAGGATGCATTGTCCGTTCGAAGTCTTGGCAGTCACAGGGTTGGTATTTTAAGTTGTTTGCACCACGACAGCAAAGCTTCTGTGTGTGGGCTTTCTGCAGCATTATTGCCTGAACAATCTGACAGTGTTCATATTCCTTTGCCTTTAAAAAAAAATAGAGAAAATATTGGCAAAGTCCTTTCATTGGAAAGTGATCTTAAATCATTGCTATAATCAATAGAAATCAATTCTAAAATCATGAATATTTTAAACTATTAACATATGTATTACTATTTTTGTATAAAAGGACTTTTGATTCTGGAAAATTACTGCAAAATAATGAGATTGATTTCTATGAAATGACATCTGTGTGGTTCAACTTTCAGATTTTCCTATTTCCATATTTTTTAAAATAACTTTTTTAATTGGGGTAATAACTTTGGGGCTTGGTTGACTAATTATAGTTTTATTATATGGAAAATTTGAGCTCTGATTTGAAAAATTCCCTGCTTATCATATTTATGGTATATTTATGGTAATTACCATACTTCAACATTTTGATTAACATTTTGTAGTATGTCTCACCTCTTTAGCATACATTGCTATAAATTAAGGTAAATGAGAGTTCATTCATTTAAGTCTTGTATATTGTGCCAAGACACTGATCTCTTTTTAAAGAATTGTGTTTTAAACCTTAGAGCAATGCTTTTAATTATGTGCATTGGCAGTATTGATATACGTATATCTAGATTTTTCATCAGTAAAATTATCTTTCATGTTGAGTCTATGTTGGTTAACTTTCCCTAAATTGAGTTTTCTTCCTATCTTGTGTAATACATAAAAGTACTCTATAATAAAGCAAGTGTGCTGTGGTACATCAGTTACAGATGTGTTTATACTTTTTTTTTTTTAAAGATTTTCTTTATTTGACAGAGAGAAACACAGCTAGAGAGGGAACACAAGCAGGGGGAGTGAGAGAGGGAGAAGCAGGCTTCCCGCCGAGCAGGGAGCCCGATGTGGGGGGCTCGATCCCGGGTCTCTGGGATCATGACCTGAGCTGAAGGCAGTCGCCCAACCAACTGAGCCACCCAGGCGCCCCAGATGTGTTTATACTCTTAAGTAGTCCTTTACTCTAGTCATATTTCTTATTGGTGAATGAAATCTGCTTTCTCTTTTTACAGTAAGTTAGTACACTTGTTTTTGAATCATAAGTATTTTAGTTGATTGCAAAAGTTTAGATTTACAAGAATATTAACAAGTCTTCACAGTAACCTAATCAGCAGCTTAAGAATGATTTTACAGGAGAAACATTTTTTTAAGTTAATAAATTCATCCTCCCTGGAGATTTTTTTTTTCTTTAAACACTTTGAAAATAATTTTATATAGTTAGTCAATAAAAGCTTAAAAGTTGAGTGTTGAGAGTTTGAGAACAATCTCTCCCCAGTTAAAAAAAAAAATTCTGGCTTTTCCCTTTGCTTTCCATTATAATGTTCGTAGTGTGACATTTCACACAGTTATCATCAAGCTGGTTATTTATAATTTTTTATGTGGTCTCAGAGAAACTTGATTATATATTAGTTATATTAGTTTAGCCAAACAGTAAAACCATCCAAGTTTGACCTAATTTAAGAATCTTTATTTTTTTTATTTTTTATTTTTTTTTTTAAAGATTTTATTTATTTATTTGACAGAGAGAAACACAGCGAGAGAGGGAACACAAGCAGGGGGACTGAGAGAGGGAGAAGCAGGCTTCCCGCAGAGCAGGGAGCCCGACGTGGGACTCGATCCCGCGTCTCCGGGATCATGACCTGAGCCGAAGGCAGAGGCCTTAAACCACTGAGCCACCCAGGCACCCAAGAATCTTTATTTTTTTAACACTTTAAAAAGGTATTTATTTATTTGAGAGAGGGAGGGAGCGAGAGAGAGAGAGAGAGAGAGAGACACATACACACAGCATGAACAGTGGTGGGGAGCAGAGGGAGAGGGAGAAGCAGACTTCCCGCTGAGCAGGGAGCCTGACTTGGGGCTCAATCCTGGGATTCTGGCTGAGCCACTCAGGCGCCCCTAATTTAAGAGCCTTTGAAACCCATCTGTAAACAAGCACCAGAGAAATTAAACCTATAATTAAGCTAATGAGGAATTGGTTACCATGAGTTTCTATAAAGTAATGAGGATGATTTTCTTATTGTGGAAATGATATCATTAAACAAATTTAAGATAAATCTAGAACTCGCACAGCATTTTATTTCACTGTGTTAAGAGTGAAAATTTGCTACTATGGTAAAGAATAAAGCTCCCATTTTAAAAAATCTGAGTGTGAACATGAAGATTAATAAAAATTTTACACCCTAGAGAAGACTCTAGTACGTTATTTTGTATGAGAGTATATCCAGCACATTTTAAATAGTTAGATTTCCTAGAAATAAGCCTGAAAGCTCACTAATAACATTGTTTAAAAGAAAGATAATTGAGGAAGGCACCTGGATGGGTTAGTTGGTTAAATGTCTGCCTTTGGCTCAGGTTATGATCCCAGGGTCCTGTGATAGAGACCTGCATTGGGCTCCCCTCTCAGTGGAGAGTCTGCTTCTCCTTCTGCCTCTCCGCCACATCCTCCCCTTCCTTGTCATCTCTCTGTCTCTCAAATAAATAAAATCTTAAAAACAAAATATGATTAAGGTAAGTTTTTTTTTTTTTAAGTAGATAATATTGGGAGTTCTAAGTTTTCATCAGATTATGTACTTTTTTTTTTTTTTAAAGATTTTATTTTTAAGTCATCTCTACATCCATTGTGGGGTTTGGGCTCACAAGAGTCACATGCTCTACTGACTGAACCAGCCAGCAGCCCCCAGATTATTTACTACCACGGATGCCTTGGTGGCTCAGTTGGTTAAGTGTCTGCCTTCAGGCTCAGGTCATGATCTTGGAGTCCTGGGATGGAGTCCTGCATCGAGCTCCCTGCTTAGTAGAGAGCCTGCTTTTCCTCAGCCTGCCACTCTCCCTCCTTGTGTTCTCTTTGTCTCTCTCTCACTGACAAAATCTTTAAGATTTTAAGATGAGAGCTTAAAAGACCAAAAAAAAACAAAACCAAAAAAAAAAAAACCCCCCACAAAAAAACAAACACCCCAAAAAACTACCACATACATTAAGATGAATTATATAGACAGCTTTCATTCACTTTTAAAAATAAATGTGATGGCCTAAAACACTGACCTAAACCTTATTGGGATTTGCTATATAATTTGGGAGTTTTGGTGTTTCTTTGCCAATTACTTTTTAAAACATATGAATTGTGTATTAAAAAAGTCTAACACTTTTGGACCTTGTATTTGATGTTTGAACATAAATAGTACCTTATTCTGTTGGTGAAGCAGATGTATTTAAGGTTTCCTGCCATATTCTTAGGACTTCAATTTTTTTTTTTATCCAATTAACTTCAGTTAATACTTTCTTGAAAGATCACCTGCCAGAACGTATTTGGGCTGGAAGTGGTGTCCATACTATAAACATTCTATAAAAAAATAAAAAGAGCAAAGATAGTTCAAGACTGTGAATGAAAGGTTTGGGGGAAGGAGGGTGAAATCAAAGCCCTGAGCTTAAATTTAAACTGTTTCTTTAAAAAACAATCTGCCTGGAAAAAACATCTTATGAATGCTTGGTCACTGCTTTTTATATTGAAATCTGAGAAGACTATAAGGTAGAGGTCCAAAATCAGAAAATTGAGGCCATCTTGAACCAGAGCAGTAGGGATACATTACAATTTATTACTGGTGCAGATTTTTACTGTTGCATGTATTAGTTCCCCTTTTAATTATCAATACCCTTAGTATAATTAAAAAAAGGTTTTTTTTAAAAGATTTTCTTTATTTATTTGACAAAGAGAGAGATCACAGGTAGGCAGAGAGGAAGGCAGAGAGAGAGAAGGAAGCAGGCTCCCCGCCGAGCAGAGAGCCCAATGCAGGCCTCGATTCCAGGACCCTGAGATCATGACCTGAGCCGAAGGCAGAGGCTTTAACCCACTGAGCCACCCAGGCGCCCACCCTTAGTATAATTTTAATGAATTTAATTTTAATATGCTTGTAATTTGTGTTTTGTCATTTACTACTACACTGTTTAATTCCATGGAAGAACCCATCGAAGGACATAACTGGGGGACACTGGAGCAGAGCCGGTACACCCAAAAGGAAAGACATCATGGTGTGTAGTTTGGAAAAATGTACAGTATTAATATCATGCACTTTGACTCCCAGAGTTCTGTGGGCTTGAGTAATAGATGTATTCTGACGGAAATTGACACTTGCTGAACTTTGTTTCCACAAACAAAAAGTTGTTCTAGTTCTATAATTTTATTTCAAATGAAGAATTTCAGGTAACTTTCTGTGAGAGTTAAATTATTTTTGATAGACTGTCATAGAAGATTTGGAAATGTTTTAGCTAGAGCCCTTAATATTTTCAGTTCTCCTTCCTTTGTTGAATTATTTGTTTTTAAACAACGTAAATACCAATTGGCATATACTAAGGGGATTCTTTATATTTACCTGGTTGTTTAGTAGCAGTTGGAATGTCCAAGTTATGGATTTCTTGTCAGATTCAGCAGTTTTTTTAAAAACCATCTGAACTCTGCATTACATTTTGGAAAGGGAAAATTGAAATAGGTCAATTTCAGTTCCCTTGTTATATTTTATGCCTTTGTGCCTTTGTAAAATGCCATTGGTGCTACAGAGACGATCAGAAAACATTTAGATATGGCTGTTTTCTTCAGTAAACTTAACCTGGTTGGGAGGGCAGAATAGTTTATTTGCAAGAATGTGCAGCTTGAGTAATACATGTTTTAGTGATAGTATTTTTTTTAAACAAAAAAGGTATTTTGTTAATGGAGAAGAGACCTAAGTGAAATTTCTATAGAGAAGGAACTTTTCTTTCAGGGAAATGTCCCTACTATACAGTGACATTTTACCATTGCACAGAATATACTAAATGCATACCTTTAAGCATTTTAGAAAATTTTAGATAAATAAGATTTTTGTTACATGTGTAATAACACTTTTGATCGTTTGCCTCTTCTGGGTAAGATTGCTTAAAAGATATAAGCTAGAATGCTTCAAAAACAAAATTAGGAAATCACAAATCTAAGTAGTTCTATTTAATTCAGTTTCTTGGATTATAGATGGGGTATTATACTTATTTTCTTGAAAACCCTACATGAAATGGGTTTTTGTGGTCTTACCATAAATTTTTTTTTTTTTTTTTTAAAGATTTTGTTTATTTGACAGAGAGAAACACAGCCAGAGAGGGAACACAAGCAGGGGGAGTGAGAGAGGGAGAAGCAGGCTTCCTGCTGAGCAGGGAGCCCGATGTGGGACTCGATGTGGGACTCGATCCCGGGTCTCCGGGATCATGACCTGAGCTGAAGGCAGTCACTTAACCAACTGAGCCACCCAGGTGCCCCATCTTACCATAAATTTTATGTGTTTTTCTTTGATTGATATGTAATGCCATACTTGAATGTTATACTGTGCATATTCCACACTTTGCCTGGACTGTTTCCAGTATTTTATTTTATATTTATTTATTTTTTCCCCCCAGTTTTTTTTCAGTGTTTTTAATAGGGAAAGTTTTGGAGAAAAGAGGTTTTTCAGCTGTGTGTCCACAGGCAGATCCAAGGGAACTTCCCCATTTTGATGCTGCCGTTGTTTTTTTTTTAAGCCTGATTATATTAATTATGTGGTCTCGCCTCATTGTCTCTGCTTTGCTTTTGCTATGTTTCAAACAATGGGAAATGGTGGTAACAGTCACAATAATGAAAAGTAAAACATCTTTTTGATTTCATAATGCTTGAGTCCTTCACATGGAGGCTTTCTGCAGGTGTTTTGTGCTCCAGCACACTGAGATTGAATCATCTCACCATTATTGACTAGGAATTCTGTGTCCAAGAGAGAACATGCAGCTTTACATGTACATAGAGTTTAGCAGTCACTTAGAAAATCACTAGGAAAGTGTGGTTTTGGGGAAGAAGAGTCTTTAATTCAAATGTAACAGCCTTTGTGTATAATAATTTTGGACTTTTACTGGGTTTTTAAAAATTGGTTTTTACTCAAATTCTGGTTAGTTTGGATTTTTAGTAACCTTGCAAATGTTGCTTTTTTCCTCTTTATATTTCTGATTTTGGGACTACAACCACCTTTCAACTTTTTGTGAAATCCAGTATGATGCTCTCAAGGATAGATCGTCAAGACTTTCATCATTAGTATGTAGTGCATGACTTCGTATTAAATGTGTAGTTTTACTTTATAAATGCCTGATCATGTTAATCATAGATTATGACTAACTTTGTTATTATGTTTTGGGGAAAGTGTGTGGCCAGTAATACAAAAACTGTTGTTTTGTAGTTGTAGCGTAGTTGAACATATGAATAACTTTTTCTTTTAGAATTTCAGGATCAGATAAAAATGATTTGCTTCCTTATTCAGGACTAAGATTGGTAGTAATATCTTTTCTTGAAGGGATGAGCTCCTTAAATGACACATAGGCATTGCCTGGAAGACATGCTTCTGGCAGTTTTTGCTGCCATTGAACTACAGACCCTGCTGTGTTTCTTGTTATGTGTCACAAGCCAGCAGGTGTGAAGTTGCTAAACAGGAAACAGCCAGCAGGGACAGGTGATACCTGAAACATCAATTATGTCTGCTCATTTTTGCTTGATTTGGTTGGTTTTTCATGTATGTCATTTTAGCCAAGGAAGTTTAGTTAGAGCGTGTTTTCCTTGGGTTAATATTATGGCAGTAGCTTGCCTGAGTTTAAACAATATAGTCATATCTTTTTTTTTTTAAGAGTTTATTTATTTATTTGACAGAGAGAGAGAGATCACAAGTAGGCAGAGGGGCAGGCAGAGAGAGAGGAGGAAGCAGGCTCCCTGCTGAGCAGAGAGCCTGATGTGGGCCTCGATCCCAGGACCCTGAGATCATGACCTGAGCCGAAGGCAGAGGCTTTAACCCACTGAGCCACCCAGGCGCCCCAATATAGTCGTATCTTAAGATGTTCAGGGTAATGTATAAAAGGAAGGATATGCATTTTCAAAAAAGAAAAAAGAGTGGATGGATTCAGAATCTTGCTGTGCATATATGCAAATGATTTGCCTAGAGCAGGCTGCTGATAAGTAGGGCATTTCTTGCTGCACCAGTGCATAGCTAGATTGGGTTTCTTGTCTGCCTAATTACCTATAGAGTAGTATTTCTGTCCTTTATTCCCTCATGTGGACTTGGCCTTGTGCTCCTGGGAGAAGTTACGTATTGAGATAGTGCTGTCTTCAGAGGACCTGTGTGTGAGGTCACTGTCTGATCATGCTGTTGCTGCCAGGAGCAATCCATACCATCTTGGCTCTTTCCCTTTTGAGCAGCATGTGCTTTTCTTGGGCAAAGCAATGCCATGTTCTTTCTCTCTCAGTCTTGTTTTGGTTGAGGCCAACGGATTGCCTTTTGGCCTTTTGCTAAGAAAGACCTAGAAGGAGGTGGACCCACTTGTTCCCCCATACCTTTATAAAGAAGGCAGAAAGGACTCAAATAAGATGTGGGGTGAACATCCTCACAAATGCCCTGCCTGGCTCTGAGTCCTAATTACATCTTTTTTAGCTGTCTGTGCATGGAGATGGATGGCACGGGGGAAGTAAAGATGTAGCAAATGTGTAGAGGTGCTGTGTATCTTCAGTAGTCAGCCAAGTGCTGTGAATCATTTACTAATAGCTGGGAAATAGATACCAGGGGGACTACTCTGTATCTCGTATGCATCGTTCTGTGTATAATTTTAAGACAAAGTTTATTAAGTTATTTTTTAAACTTCATTCTGTGATTGTGAAAGTTAACTTCAGTTGTTTACTTCCAGAATCATTCTTACAGTCACTCTTATGGAATGAAGAAGAGATCTTCTGGTTCTCATAAAGACCCACTGGTTAGTTGTGTTCCATCTCGTGTCCCACTGCCTTGTGCTGCTGGAAAATTCACTCATTACTTTTAGGGAACTCTTAAGAATTATGACTACTTCGATGTGTGCCTTAGGTTATTGAAATTTGACAACATACTGAAACATGTTTAATCAGCATCTTATTTAAAATTAATTTTGTTTTCACTTACAGGATTTAATAGCAAGTTAATACAAGAAGTTCATTAATCACATTTTCAGTTTTGAACTGTACTTTGGAATATACTTCAAGAATAGGTTTAGTGAGTTTTTTTTTAATATTTTTTGATTTACTTATTTTTGAGAGAGAGAGAGAGAGAGAGAGAGAGAGAGAGAGAGAGAGAGAGAGAGAATGCACAAGCAGGGGAAGGGGCAGAGGGAGAAGCAGACTGCCCACTGAGCAGGGAGCCCGATGCAGGACTCGTGACCCAAACTAAAGGCAGACACTCAACCGACTAAGCCACCCAGGTGCCCAAGTTTAGTGAGACCTTTATTTTAGAAATTTGACTTAGTTGTGGTATTATAGGCAGTGGCAAACTCACAAACAAGTTTCGCTCTGAGTTTGTTTATAGGTCAAATTTTGGGAATGGGAATGAGTTTTCTGGTAGAAACAATGAGGTATGTGTTAGCAGAGTTCCCATGTTGTCTTGCAGAAAACTCTTTAACCTAGGATGCCATTAAACTGCAGAACTAATAGTGCTCCATTCCAAACACCTTGCTAAACATTTGTTTAGCTTGCTAAACATTTCTTTGGGGGAAAAATGTGTCCAGAATGCCCGTCTGGGGTATTAGGAATACCTCTTCCTGTTAGGCTGCAACTAGGAATACCTCTTCCTGTTAGGCTGCCACAGTACTGGTGGGACAATCAGTCCCAAGCTTCCTGTTAACTGGTTCCTGTAGAAGGGGCTCTGACCTTTGGTGGGGTGAGAGAGGATCAATAGGCTTTGGCGGGTAGGGAAAATAATGGAAAGGACATAGTGAGAAGCCCCAGAGAGTGAAGCGTTGGGAGCTCTGGGAGAGGTTAGTCCTGATGCTTTGTTGAGGGGGTAGTGTCGGGAAGCCAGTCCAGTCCGGGAGTGGCAGGGGTTAGTGAGAGGAGGGATGCACGGATTCTCCCCCTCCCCGCCCCCCTCCTTAGAGTGTCAGCAGTGCAGGAGGTCTGACAGTCAGAGATTGCTTACATTTCCTTAACTGTGAGTGAAGAAGACGGCTGGGTAAATTAGAAAGGGAATTTTATAGATGACATTCTCTTTGCCAGGTAACCGCAGTCTGTGTAATGGGTTTTTGGTTTTTTACGGTGTATTGAAAATGAACCTGCCATAGATGTTTTAGGCCAAACCTATTTAGTATACACTTGCACTGTGTCTTTGGTAACTTAATCTGATCAGTTTATTTTGACAAATAATGGGACAGGAGAAATTTGAAGAAAAAGACTTTACTATTTTCTGTGGCATTGCCAAGTGGATTACAAAAAAAAGTGGTAATTACTCAGTTGTCTTGGATTTTCCAAGGATGTTACTAAGTAGGACATGAGAATAAATCACTTATTATTTCCATTCCATTTTGACTGAGGTTTATGCTCATGTTTTTAAAGTAAAAGAATTAGTAGTGACTTGGTTTGAATACAGTTAACCTTTGATATTAGTCTTTTTTTGGAGAGTTGAGATAATTACCATTTTGACTTTTACTTAATGTGATTCAATGCTTTAAAGTCATTGTTTTGGAGGAGAGGGGGTTTGGCAGTATCTGGGTTTGCTTTTTTGTATTGTCAGCAGTGTTTAACCTAAGAAAAATGTGTTTAATTTTACTTTTTGCAGAGTGGCCTCTACTTTGACCAGAGAAACTATAGCAGTCTTAGACATAGCAAACCCGCCTCTGCCTACTACACTCGGGTTTGTCTCAAGCTTTTTGGCTTTGTGTGTTTTATCCAACTTTAACGCACTTCTAACCCCTGGTTTTGCATTTCGACTAGTTAGAACTAATCTGTGAGTGACTGTGTGTATACTAGTTTGTGGTAACTGAATTCGTAGAGTCTGTGCATCTTTATATGATGTGAGCTGTTGAACCACCACATATGTAAATGAGTACCATTTTCCTTAGTTTTTTTAAAAGGAACAATATTTAACATACAGAAATGTTCAAAGAATTGTGTATTAACTACCCACATGCCTACTACTTAGATTCTAAATTAATATTTTCTTATATTTCCTTTATCATATTATTGTCTGTCCATCTATCTGTCCATTGGTTCATCTTTCTTGGGGGGATGTATTTCAGAATATGTTGTAGGCATCACTATACATCGTGGATGGCCTTTTAATAAAAGCTTATATGTGAAAATTTAAACTGTAATTGGTAGGAGATGAATATAATTGTTTAAGTTAGAATCCTTGTGTTTTCAAGACATTTGACACATCATACATATGAAACAGAAATGTGTGGCAGATAGTACCTAGAAAAGAATTCAATTGTCAAAACCTGAACACACAACTTCGATATTCTTATTTGGCCTGTCTGATGGGCTTGCAAAAAGTGTTGAGAATTATTTTCAAACGACATCAGAAAAGGAAGGGTTTAATTCCATTTTTGAAAATTCTGTGCCTTGTTAGTGCCTTGGATTTGTTGTGACAAGTACATTTTTTCTTATTAAACTTAGACACTTTGTCCATGGCTTGTTTTGGAATACAGGGTTTCTAGTCTATTTGAAAAACAGTACTTGTAGTGATAACTTGGAGCTCATTTACCTGCTTCCTCACAATCAGGCTGAGCTCATCAGGAGTCTGCCGTGAGATCTCAGATGTGTCCCGGGAGCTGCTGGTGACCCGTGTGGCCACTGACCTCCACACTCCCTGTGCCATAGCCCTCTTTTCTTGAGTGTTTTCTTAGGTTGCCAGTCTGTCTCCTAACATTACTGCTGATAGCCCAACAGGACTGAAACACATTTATAGAAAACTATTCCAGGTGTTTCTTTCATCCCTTAAAGTGGGTATTCAAAAAGATTTCTAATGGCTAAGTTTTTCTCACCTTATGTGTTACTTAACTACCGTAAGCACTCAGGAAATGCTAGTGAATTGTGGCATGTAGAACAAACACCGCTTCTGCTCTTATGATGGAGAGACCAAGAATTATCTTGTTCTGTTTTGTTTTTGTTCTTAACAGTCTTCTTCCCTGTGTAGTGACCCTCTGGCGACATCAAAGAATACCAGGGTTAGTACTTTCTGAGAAGTGGGTTGCCTTCAGTGCTACCAGTTGCTTTTCTTTGGGTTAAATCCTGCGCTTTTTTCATAGGCCTCCTCTACTGCAAATTCTGGTCTGCTGAGAAGTACCAGCCTGGTTTGTATTTTTCTCTTCCAACATGTGTTCTGGTGGAGCCAGTGTCATGGTGCTGACCCTGGCTTGACAGCTTTCCTACAGAATAGTCAAGGACTCATGGCTCTAATGCTGTGTACACCACAGAATGTGCTGCCAGTGCTTAAAATGCAAAACTTCAGGGTACTAAGAAAAAAACCACCCCAGTTTTCCAGATACTGCTGGCTGTCGGTAGACTCCTGCTTACAGTTGTTTCCTGTAGAGAAGACAAACCTTGCATGGGCCCCACTACACTTGTATACTCTTGTGAGTTGGTTGCCCATGCACAGATGTCATCTTTTTCTTTGGGACAGCTGTGACCTTGGCCTTGTTAATGCTAGGCTGTACTAAAGCAAGCTGACTGGGAAGCAAAAGCCGTTAGCTCTGTGTAATGTGTGCCACAGCTCTGTGTAACCTGCGAGTTGGGAGCTGGCTGCTTTCAGGCTGTTGCTTTGTCGTGCCGTGGCCTGTTCTAGTAGACTGGCAACGTGAGGCTTTGTAGTTTCATTTTATTGTGCCAGTGGGCAAAATGCTTTGTGTCTCTTACGTTCCTTTTCTGCTCAGTTCCCTCTTTTGAGAGAATAAATTCATAAATGTTCCTTCTCCTAGTTTCATAATATGATGAAAGAAAGAAGTACTGTAATGGTGCTTTTTAAATGAAGTGTGAGTTTGAAGTTTTAGGACTGACGTGGGGCTTTACACACATCAGTGCGTGTTCTCACCTGACACACCATTCTCCAGTACTTTGTTGGAACTGAACACTGCGAAGAAGTTGTGACATTTTCAAAACAACTTTGATGCCTGAATAAATAGATGAGTGGTATTTCCTCTGTTCTTCAGGTGTCGTTGTGTGATGGTGGATTATATAACCCTTACGGGTCTCGAACTGTAAGTCCAAACAAGGGGAGGTGGTGAGGAGGGGTGTGTGTAGGTGGGCACAGTTTACTTACAAAGAGAAAGTCATTTACAAAAAGTCTGACCTGCAGTTGCACTCTGTGTTGTGACCCACGAGCTAGCCAGCTGTGACTCTCACCCAAGTTGTGAGGAACTGCCAGCCGGAAGTCATGGCTCACAGTATGAAGGGAATATAGGTGAAGAAACCTCTTTTCCTGCTCATTAGTCCCTGAGGAAGAGGATGGGAGCAGGGCTCTTCAGGGCATCCCCTTCTCCTCCTCATCCTTCAAGCCGAGGTCTGCTTGATCTGGAGAGTTGGGAGGGAGGTAGAGTTCCAGACCTGGGAGTAAGAGTCACCTTCACCCTGGGAACCAGCAGCCATTTAGGTCCAGGGTCATGAATGTATTCCCCCAGCAGGAAAAGGAACTGGCCATTATTGTAAAATCTTTCTTCTTGGAAACCTTATAGCCATCTGAATACAGTTATTACTCATCGAGAACAAGTTCGGCCCGAAGCAGTCCTGTGGTGAGCTGTCTGGTCTCTGCATGCTTTATAGATACGTCAGGTGGTTTAATCTGTACTCACAGTTTGGAATATTGAGAATGTGTGCTTCACTCTCTTGGCATGGATTATCATTTTCCTTAAGTACACAAACTCAGGTATACTAATTTGTCCTAATTGGCGGTTTCTGTATGAATGTGACTTAGCACATTTCTTTTTTTAAGTTTTTTTAGTTTTTCAGTGTTCCAAGATTCACTGTTTATTCACCACACCCAGTGCTCCATGCAATACGTGCCCTCCTTAATACCCATCACCAGGCTCTTCCATCCCTCCCCTCCCTCCCTTCTAAAACCCGCAGTTTGTTTCTCAGAGTCCACAGTCTCTTATGCTTTGTCTCCCTCTCTGATTTACCCCAGTTCACATTTCCTTTCCTTCTCCTACTGTCCTCCATGTAACTCCCTGTGCTCCGCAAGTAAGTGAAACCATGTGATACTTGACTTTCTCTACTTGGCTTATTTCACTCAGCATAATCTCCTCCAATCCCGTCCATGTTGATACAAAAGTTGGATATTCATCCTTTCCGATGGAGGCATAATATTCCATTGTGTATATGGACCACATCTTCTTTATCCATTCATCTGTTGAAGGGCACCTTGGCTCTTTCCACAGTTTGGCGATTGTGGCCATTGCTGCGATGAACATTGGGGTACATATGGCCCTTCTTTTCACTACATCTGTATCTTTGGGGTAAATACCCAGTAGTGCAATTGCAGGGTCATAGGGTCGCTCTAGTTTTAATTTTTTTAATTTTAAATTCTAGTTGTGATATTTTAAGTTTTAATTTTTAAAATTTTTGAGCTTTGGTTTTAATTTTTTAATCTCCACACTGTTTTCCAAAGCGGCTGCACCAACTTCAGCACATAGTTTCTTATATGAGTCTGCAGCCAGTACCATTAGAAGTTTTGAAAAAAATTTGTATTGTGTTTTATGTGAACTTCTTATTTTTTCAGTGGTGATAATTCACTGTACGAGTTGATTGTCCTGTGTTTCTCCTTTCCATCTCTGCTTCCTGCATTGAGCCATTTCACTTTACCAGTACTTCAATCAATGGAGTGAAAGGAGAAGTAATACAAGTCAGCTTTTAAAAATTGTTTACATAAAAGACAAAACTGGGACAATTCTAATCACCTAATATTTCTGGAATATTAAAACATTTTTTAAGTTATAAAAGTAGTATTAGCTTAAGGAAAGTCCAAAGTAAAAGTCCCCTGTCCCTTTCTCTATGTCCCCTTTTCTGCTGAATGCGTTTTGGAGATCGTTTTATGTCAGCACATTTAGAAAAAAAAATGATTTTATTTATTTATTTGACAGAGAGATCACAAGTAGGCAGAGAGGCAGGCAGAGAGAGAGGAGGAAGCAGGATCCCTCTTGAGCAGAGGGCCCGATGTGGGCCTCGATCCCAGGACCCTGAGATCAGGATCTGAGCTGAAGGCAGAGGCTTTAACCCACTGAGCCACCCAGGCGCCCAGCACATTCTTTTTAATGGCAGTATATTATCCCTCTAGTGTGTGGGCTGTACATTTCTTTTTGCGGATTTCGTGAATACATTTATTTTTTTGGTAGGTATTGTTTTTGTTTTTTGTTCTTAAAGTATAGTTGATGACAAGGTGTGTACAACATAATGATTTGACAACTCTGTATATTTTGCTGTGCTTGCCACAGGTGTAGCTCCCATCTGTCACCGTACAGTGTGCTTACAGTGTCATTGACTAGATTCTCTGTGCTGTAGCTTTTGTCCTTGTCACTTAATTACATAACTGGGAGCTTGTATTTCCTGCCCCCAATCAATGGATATTTAGGTTGCTAGATTTTTGCTATAGCAAACACTTGCATAATGGACTTTCATAGACAAGTACTTTTTTTGTGTACTGATGAGTAGGTCTCATATAAAGTAAGTTGCTAATCATTAAATGATGGGGGTCAAAGAGTATATATGTTTAAATTATGATGCATATTGCAATATTGCCCACTAAAAAGACTACACTGATTTACCTTTCCATTGGCAGATGATGACTTTAGGAACTACTTTGTTACTCTTGACAGTGTCAAATAGGAGAAATTATTAAAGCAGTTTCTTAATGTTGAATACAGATTGCTTTGTGGAGTGGAATAGGTGAGCCATATGGGTTTTCTTTTACATACATTTTGGGCTCTGTTCTCCTGCCATTTCCAAGCTGCACTTCTCAAGAATTCTACTCCTATACTTAAGGAAAATGTACATAGGAATGTTTAGGCAATAAAGGCTTTTTGTTGTAAGTAGGAAGTTTACTTTTACCTCACTCTGTAATAAAATTCCACTTGGCAGTTCTTGGGCCCGATAACATTTTTAATGTACCAATGTGATGGCCCCTTTTCAATAAAATTATGGTGATATATTTTCAAGCAGGTGTAGAACCTTTTCCTTGTGTGCTGTCTACTTGTTATTTCATTTGCCAGTTGGGTTCAAAGTTATTATCTTGGTGATGCCAGAATGGTTCCTCAGTGATGTCAGAATGGAGGTAACCTACTTACATGGAAAGTGAGTCTTCTGTTGCTCATGAAATAGGGAGAAAACTCCGGGGTGATGTTAGAAATATCTCCACCCATTGCATAGGAATGAATAAAGGAAAATAAGAACCATCATTTCAGTGTTCTTGCTGGTAGGAAATTCTGTCTTTGACTTCTTTCACTTGAAGATATTCTTATATTTTCTCTCCCAAACTTAAGCATTAAGTATACTGTTGGCCCCCTGATGGGATTCCCAAAGGGCCTAGGGTTGAAAAGCATGAAATCCCTAGCTGATTTTGGTTGGTCTATTTAATGCCGTAGCCCTCTAGTCCTGTCCTCTTTTTTCTGTAACTTAAATAGAAGATGAAGTCATAGTTTATTCTGTGTACTTTTTGGAAATGTCATTTGGTTTTCAATGATAGTTTATTACACTTTGAAGCCACTTTTCTGTTTGATGCTGCCCGTGATATGCTCATGTAGAGTAACTGCATGCTTCCCCAAACCTTACCTAATGTGTGTACAGCCAGGTAAGACCTGTAGTGACATCACATGTTTTTCATTTATCTGCTTTTAATATCTGTAGTTTCCCGATGATGACAGTGCAAGCATTGCGTCTTCCGGTCGCGCCAGTCGTGGGCGAAGGGACAGTGTGGTGAGCGCGGTTTGCATGCAAACTCATACATTAAGTTTTTAAATTATTCCCCATATGTGATCCCATGCAGTTTGTTCAAATTCAGCTTAAATGAATAATTTGCCTTCAAAAATGTGTACCTGTGAATACGTATTCTCTGTGGGTAACTTGCCAGTAACAAGTTAACAGTAACCTGCCCCTTTACACCTCTTATGTGCTGGTCTTTGTGTATTTGAAATAGTTCCACTTTTTATTCTTTGTTGCTGTTTTATGCACATGCATTTATGTGCACAGTTCACCAGAAACAAAAAAGTTTCTCAAGCAAAATGAATACTCCACTTTGCATAAAACTCATAGCTATGGATTACAAATCATGTTGCCATCAGTTGCTTTCTTCGCTGTGTATTTGAGATGTATTGTTTATAGTTTATACGTCATTTAGGACCTGTGAACTTTTATTTAAGAGGCATTGATGGCAAAATTTACAAATTCTTGTCAAAAATTCTGGTTAAAAATGCAACTAACATAATGATTGTAGAGGCAACAAATAGCTAGGTCAAAATACAGATTATGTAATTTCAGATTCTTTTGATGATGCTGGAAGTTTTTCAGAGAGCTGATGACATTTTTGCTATATTTAAAAATTGATTTGAAAATTACATTGGTAAGGATGATATGTCCACTTAGAGCTATGAAAGAGCCATGTTTTGTGAAAGATTGTAAACCTGAAGCTTTCATAGAAAAGGGGAACACCGAGCGTTTGTGAGATTTGTTGCCAAAAATGCAGTGATCTAATTAAGGCAGTTGTGGCCCATGGGTAAATCAGTTAATGCTCATACTCACAGCTGAAGGAGAAAAAACAAGTCAGGACACCTGAAAGCCCTTTGGAAAGTGATGGAGTGGAAAGGGCAGGCAGGGACTTTAAAGTAATGATCCCTGGGTTTGAGCCACTTCCTTACAGCCTGTTAGTTGTGTCAATGGCAATTTATTTGTAATGGGGATCTTAATGATTGTAGGTAGGCTTAATACATGCAATAAGTGAATTACTATATGGAGAATAAGTACAAAATTCTCGAGACAGTGGGAGCCAGTAAAATATTAGGTATATCTAAATCTAAGTTGTATTACAATTACTATGAATAAAAATACTATTGTTTGATTGCATTAGCCCTTAGTAAATAAAACCTCACACTTCTAAGCCGCCTTTGTCTCTGTGGATGGACTTCCAGATTCCCTTCCTGGAAGGGAGGAGTTTTTAAATAAGGTAATCAGAGCTGAGGTAAGGAAAGCTGACTCCTTTAATAAGGAGTATTAGTTACTCCTTATTCAACAGATGTTTATGGAGTACCTGTTACATGTGAGGCACTGTATTAAGTGCTAGGAATAATGTGGTAAGCTAGGCAGATTAGATTTTTCTGACTTCATGGAGCTTATATCCTAGTCAAAGAAATAGAAAATAAACAAGTAAATGAAGGAAGAAAAGCGAAGTAACCCCAGGGATTGTGAAGAGAAAAACAGGTGATAGGAGAGGGAGCACTGAGGGATGCATGTGCAAGTGTGCCTCCCTTTGGATGGGCTGGTTAAAGAAGGCTTCCCCAAGGGAAGTGACCTTTGAGCTGGACTTGGAATGGGAGGAGCCAGCTTCTTGAAGAGCCCGAGAAGAGCTTTCTAGGCCAACGACAGAGTCTCAGGTGGGAAAAGATTGAGTTTGGGGAGCCAGAATTGGGCCAGTGTAGTTCTTCCATTATTTTGTCCCACAGTTCTCGAGGAATATGAAAAAGAGGGAAGTGTAGAAATTGGGTAAAAAGTGCAGTAAATACCCTGCAAAGTATGCTGCATTGAGCATAGATGTGCTTAATGGAGTTGATAGCTACAACGACCTATAAATTTTTGAAATGTGGTAGAGACTTTAGGTAAATACTCTCCTAGTGAGGGTGCTGCATGTGTTAAACACGGGAGCTTTTGCTGGCCCTCGTCAGTAAATGATCTCTTTGGTATACAACTTGAGTTAATAAGGTGCATAAAAGCTTGTTTTAGGGAGCTGTGATTTCCTTTAGGAATCCCTTTATCCCTTTACATTTCTTTTCTACTTTTTTGAGTAGGTTAATTGCAGTGGTTTCCTCAGATTTTGTGATACTTTATCAAGCCCCAAAACAATATTTTTTCCCTCATATGCCAGTGTTCTTATCCTTTTCCTCTCTTCTTAACTAAAGCGTTTCATTTTTTCTGATTGAAAGGTTTCTACTGCTGATTATTTTAGTCGCTCCAATCGCAGGGGGAGTGTAGTCTCTGAGGTGGATGACGTCAGTATCCCCGATTTGACCAGTGTGAGTGTATTGCATGACGGTGGTTGTGGTGTCTCAGGCTTGTGACTAATGGCTAATACATTGGCTATTTGAAAGTTAGGAACTTAATTTACTGCCCTAATTTTTATTGGAATGCAGTGACATAAAATACAGTTATCTGTTTTATTTTGGAATGTATGTACTGATATGCCCTGATTTAAAAACAAAAAAACAAAAACAGGGTGCCTGGGTGGCTCAGTGGGTTAAAGCCTCTGCCTTCGGCTCAGGTCATGATCCCAGGGTCCTGGGATCAATGCTGGCATAGGGCTCTTTGCTGGGCAGGGAGCCTGCTTCCTCCTTTCTCTCTCTGCCTGCCTCTCTGCCTGCTTGTGATCTCTCTGTGTGTCAAATAAATAAATAAAATCTTCAAAACAAAAACAAAACAAAGCAAAAAACCTCAAAACTTTTCTGTGAAAATTTTCCCCTGTAGAACCTATCAGCAGCTCACAACAATTACCAGCGTTTTGCCAGTTTTACTTCATCTCTTTCTTCCCCTTTCCCTCTTTTTTTTTTTTTGACTTATTTTAAAGCAAATCCATGGCAATTCCCAGTAGTTCAGTATACATCCCTAATTGAGAATTTCTTTTTCATATTCAGTCTACCATTGTCATACCTAATAAAATTTAAAGTAATTCCTTAAAACCTCTAATTCCTAGGGGCGCCTGGGTGGCTCAGTTGGTTAAGCAACTGCCTTCGGCTCAGGTCATGATCCCGGAGACCCGGGATCGAGTCCCACATCGGGCTGCCTGCTCGGCGGGAAGCCTGCTTCTCCCTCTCTCACTCCCCCTGCTTGTGTTCCCTCTCTGGCTGTGTTTCTCTCTGTCAAATAAATAAAAATCTTAAAAAAAAAAAAAAAAAAAACAACAACAACAACAAAAACCTCTAATTCCTAGCCTGTATGTGGACTCCTGATCTGTCTTAAAATTTTTCTTCCCTTTTTAATTTGGTGAATATATAAAGTACTAGACAGACCTCGAAGGTTGAACAATAGAAGATACCATTTAATAAAGTTACCACTAGTTTATGGTAACTGGGAAGAATCTGAATAGATATTAAACATTTGGACTGTGGCATTATTTTGAAGAAATGCCTGTCCATTGCTTTCACATTCATTGGGAACTGAATTTAGGAAAGATTGTCCAATAGAGATTCCTCGAGGCATTTGAATGAAGGAACTCCAACCAGCAGATACCTCCCTTTCTGATGTAATAGCCTCTTTTTCTCTTTGGCACCTCCTTTCCCTTGCTGGGATTATCTTGTTTTGCCCATAGACCAGTGCTGTCTGATTTTCAAGCACTTTGAAGCAGATGAGAGGCCAAAAAGTTAGTTTTTCAATGAAGAGATATTATTTATATTTAGCATATTGCTGGTTGTATTTAAATAGCTATTTTTGAATGACTTTAATCTTGGAAAATTATTTTAAGTGTAGTCCTTAAATATTCCAGATTGTTGGGTCTCAAACCTGGCCGTATAGCAGCCCTGTCTTCTGTCTTGCCTTCTGTCAGATCAGGGAATCTGTATGCCGAGTTGGAAGACTGGCTCCCAAGTCTTTCCCCTGAAATAGTGCTCATTGTATTGATTTGCTTAGCAACTTACTCTTTTTTTTTTTTTTTTTTGTAGATAAACAATTTAATTTATTGCGTACACCTTTTTTTCTTAAAAACTTTGAATAATATTAGCTTTTAATTTGTGATTGTGGTTATGTCCTCTTTACATATATTTCTTGGCAATTTATTTTAGTAACTACACTGAAGCAAAAAGCTTGATAGTTTAATTTTAAAGTCTCCCTGCTTCTGCTAATTTAATAAAACTCTTTTATTTACCCAGATAGTTATTTGGGTTTATTTACATATTTTAAAATAAAAATGTATACATACTTAAGGTGTATAACATGACAATTTGATATATTTGCGTCATTATATCAAATCATCATGCTGTACACCCTGTAACATCAAAGACCCTCTAGAGTAGTGGTTGGCAAATCTGGCCAGTACCCTTTTATTTTATAGCCTGTGAGCTAATGGTTTTTATATATATACTTTTTTTCACGATTATCTAAGTACCTATACAATGTCTTTAATTTTGCCTTTTGGCAAAGCCTAAAAATTTGCTGTTGCCCTCTCTAGAGCAACAATTTTCTCTAATATTGTTTCTTTTAAAGGGTAACCATACAGCTCATTGGAGACAAATGAAAAGTGGACTTGATAAATTGGTAGGATCTCCCCACGGCACTTTTTGATATGATAAGCTAGGAAGTCTGCATTTTTATTTGAAATAACCTGATTTTAAAAATGCTAATAATGAATTCAAAATTTTAAAAGACACTTTCAGGCTTCCCCATTGTGAATCAGATATATGTGTACATTCTGCCCTATTTATAACTTCTGAGCTAGGAGTGCTGAAAAAGCATGCCGAGCCCTGACTTGGCAAGATTCATTATACAGTATTTAGGATTGCTCTAGCCTCTGGTCTTTCCTACTGTACTGTTCTTTTGTCCCATCAGAAAAGGATGTAAAACTTTTGTTTTACCGATTGTTCATATTATCAGACCATTCCTGAATGGAATCCTCAGCAATTTTTGCTTTAGGAGGTTATTAAAATTAATTGCCCCCTTCCCTTCTGTGGTTAGGGAGTCAGTCTTCAGTTTTCTGGTTGTTTTTCTTTTTTTCCATCAAACAATTTTTGATCATATTATCACATCCATATATAGCATTAGAAGTTAAAGGATTAGACTCCAGTAACGCCATTGAATATCACTATTCGTTGCTTTATTAAGTTTATTTAAATGTTTTAATATGAAAATTTATATACATCAGATATGCATAGCTCAATTATATCGAATCTTTGATGTCCTTTTTAAATTTTTTTAAGATTTTATTTATTTGAGAGAGAGAAAGAGACCACAAACGGGGGGAGGGGTAGAGGGAGAGGGAGAAGCAGATTCCCTGCTGAGCAGGAAGCGGGATGTGGGGCTGGATCCTAGGATTCTGGGAGCATGACCTGAGCTGAAGGCAGATGCTTAACTGACTGAGCCACCCAGGGGCCCTCGAATCTCTGATAAATCCTTTGAAGAAAAATAAATACAATTAGAACAAGATAAGTCTTTATTTCTGAACAACTCTTTTTAAAAATATCTGTTTTCTTTTAAGAGAGAGAGTCTACACAAGGGGAGGGGAGAAGTAGTAGAATTTTAAGCAGGCTGTACTCTCAGGCTCCACGCTCTTCCAGTGTAGAGCTTGACCTGGGGCTTGATCTCATGATTTTGAGATCATGACCTGAGCCAAAATCAAGAGTCAGATGCTTAAGCAACTGAGCCATCGAGGTGCCCCTCTAAACAACTCTTTTTTTTTAATTTTTTATTTTTTTTAAAGATTTTATTTATTTGACAGAGAGAAACACAGCCAGAGGGGGAACACAAGCAGAGGGAGTGAGAGAGGGAGAAGCAGGCTTCCCGCGGAGCAGGGGAGCCCGATGTGGGACTCGATCCCGGGTCTCCGGGATCATGACCTGAGCCGAAGGCACTCGCTTAACCAACTGAGCCACCCAGGCGCCCCTCTAAACAACTCTTTTAAATGACAATATCAAAATGTATTTATAACTAGAAGTTTCTGTTGCTATTCAGAAAGGTTCAGTTGTATTTTACCATTTTAATAAGGTAAAATTATCTATCAAACTAAGTAGCCATATACTGAAATGAAGTTTAAGGGCCTTTTAACCAGAGAATAAATAAACATCTTTCTTTTAAGAAGAGACAAGAAGTTTCAAGGATTTGACAAGATATGTATTCTAAGAAGTATTTCTCATATGTACTAATTTCAACAAATATTCAAGGATTTTAGATTTAAAGAGAAACAATCCATAATCTCTAATGTTAAGAGAAAAGCCTTTGTAGATGTCCTGGATATAAATAAGACAAAGGCATTTATCACTGAAATGTGGGAAAGAATATATTTAAGATTTTGTTTACTAGATGATAATTTGAAATTCTTTAAGAAAATACTACTTTTGAGCTTTTTTTTTTTAAGATTTATTTATTTGACAGAGAGATCACAAGTAGGTAGAGAGGCAGGCAGAGAGAGAGGAGGAAACAGGCTCCCCACCGAGCAGAGAGCCAGACGCAGGCCTCTATCTGAGATCATGACCTGAGCCGAAGGCAGAAGCTTTAACCCGCTGAGCCACCCAGGCGCCCTACTTTTGAACTTTTAAGCATTCAAATTGAACTATAAAGTCTGCTACCATGTGCTCTTCTTTTTCTTTTTCTCCTCCTCCTCCTTCTTCTTCTTTCTTCTTTCTTCTTTTTCTTCTTTTTAATTTTATTTATTTATTTGGCAGAGAGAAACACAGCCAGAGAGGGAACACAAGCAGGGGGAGTGAGAGAGGGAGAAGCAGGCTTCCCGCTGAGCAGAAACCCTGACGTGGGGCAGGGAGCCCGGGAGTCTGGGATCATGACTTGAGCCAAAAGCAAACGTTGAATGACTTAGCCACCCAGGCGTCCCCCTGCCATTTTTTTTTTTTAAGATTTGTTTATTAGAGTGTGTGCACATGAGTGTGTACTAGCAGGGGGGACCAAGGGGGCAGGGAGAGGGAGAGAGAATCTGCAGCAGACTCCCCACTAAGCAGGGAGCTGAATATGAGGCTCTGTCTCAGATGCCGAGATCATGACCTGAGCCGGAAAGAGTGCAGCATTTAACCAACTGAGCCCCCGCAGATGCTTTTGCTCTTCTTTTCATGTTAATATGGTTATGAAGTATTATAAGCTTGTTAGCTGACTTCCAAGTTCCAGCTATCAAAGAAACCTCTCTTTTTTTTCAAGATTTTACTTATTTATTTGACAGTGAGAAACACAGCTAGAGTGGGAACACAAGCAGGGGGAGTGAGAGAGGGAGAGGGAGAAACAGGCTTCCCGCGGAGCAGGGAGCCCGACTCGGGGCTTGATACTGGGACTCCAGGATCGTGACCTGAGCCGAAGGCAGACGCTTAACGACTGAGCCACCCGGGTGTCCAGAAATACTTTTTTTGATTAGAAAATTACCTATTTAGGGGCGCCTGGGTGGCTCAGTTGGTTAAAAGTGACTGCCTTCAGCTCAGGTCATGATCCCAGAGACCTGGGATCGAGTCCCACATCGGGCCCCCTGCTAGGCAGGAAGCCTGCTTCTCCCTCTCTCATCCCCCCTACTTGTTTTCCCTCTCTGGTTGTGTTTCTCTCTGTCAAATAAATAAAATCTTTAAAAAAAAAAAAAAGAGAGGGGCGCCTGGGTGGCTCAGTTGGTTTAGTGACTGCTTTCGGCTCAGGTCATGATCCTGGAGACCCTGGATCAAGCCCCACATCCGGCTTCCTGCTCGGCGGGAAGCCTGCTTCTCCCTCCTTCAGTCCCTCTGCTTGTGTTCCCTCTCTGGCTGTGTTTCTCTCTGTCAAATAAATAAATAAAATCTTAAAAAAAAAAAAAGAAAATTACCTATTTTGTACAATGACATGATATTTACTTGAAACTTTTTGAGAATAGTAAGCTACAGTTAACATTAATGATTAAGTCCAGAGGGCCATATTTGCTGGGGCAGGGGGTGGGGTGTGGTATGGGGAGCTTTGCTTAGTGTTTTTTTCTTTAATCTACTTTTTTATTAGCAACTTTATTTTTTAGCAGCTTGATTTACTTTTAGTATTGTTTTATCTCGGTTTAATTTGCATGTTTTACAGAATTGTGTCTATATCGTACATACAGCCTTTGTTTTCTGATTTCTCACTAATCTTAGAAATGTTTTATGTATTAATACATAATTCATTTTTTCCACTTATTTATATAGCTGTAGTCACCATGTTTTGAATTAGAACCTCTTATTCATCTTATAGCTGTGAGCTTGTATCCTTTTACCAACCCTTCTCTGTTTTCTATCTTAATATATTAAACACACTTAAATGTTATTTCACTGAAAAGCCTTTGCAGGGTCCGGCAGACTCTGGGTCATCATTATGAACCATTAGTGTGTCATTACAGAGAGCTGCCATGGAGAGCACTGGGGCTTTTAGAACATCAGGTTTCAAGTAGCTTTTCGTCTAAGTGGAAGACAGCACCTAATATGCACAGTCTGAGAAGTGAGAACTGGAGTCTCTGGCCAGGTCACTGCAGCCCGAATGACTGGACTGCGGCATGGCTGCTCTGGGCCTTTTTTGCTGCCTTAACAATCCCTGAGGTTTGGCGCATGATCAGTTCGGGTTGCGGCAGTTGGGATCTGTCCGGAGGCAGTGCAAGCAGTAGAATCAACGTTGCGATGGACTAGTTCAGTGAGGAAGCCTCTGAAATGTAAGATCGTTCCAAGTTGACTGTTACCAGAAAATGGGTGGATTTGGGGGTAGTTTTCTGAGAGGGGACTATGAGCCAGGATTTCAGATGGACCTTAGAAGAGTGTTTCTGAATGTTGCTTGTTTTTAATTCATTAGTAGAAGAGAGGTGGGATATACTCAGAGGAAAATATGGCTGTTTTCTTCAGCTACAGTATTTCGTTGATTCTGGAGAAGAGCCCTCAGTTATCTGGCAGTGCGTTTACTAGTAGAAGTGTGATGGAGGGTTATTCCTTTTTTGCGACAATAACTGCCAGTATTAAAAACTACTGTAATTGTTTATTTTTAAAAAACATTTTATATGTGATTAAAAAAACAGTTAACTAAATCAGTCCCTTTTTTAAGAGTATTACAGTCAAAAATAGAAAAAGATCAAAGTCTAAGATAGTATTTATATTGCTGATATAGTCCTAATAAAGTAAACACCTTTTATATAAACACTGAGAGGAAAAACAACATAAATGTGGGCAATGAAAAAAGAACGGAAAAACTTTCAAATATGAGGAAGCTAGAGTGAAGTGATCGGAATGGAGCCAGAAATAATGACATTTTGTGTTTTAATAATTAACTGAGGAAAGTTTTCAAATCTTTTTTCTAGATTGGGCTGGGAGGGTTGGTCTAGGAGTTGGAGTCTGGATATGTTTTCATTTAGTTAAATCTCTCTCTGGCTTTTTCCCCCGAATGGTAATTGGGAGAGTATAGACAGGTAAATAATATGAATGCAGGATTAAAGATTCACAAAACTGAGATCTGGACTCAGCCCTCACATTTAGTAGTTCAACTTTCAGGAAAATCTTTCACCTCTTGAATTTTTCTTTCCTCAGCTGTAAGGTCAGGGTTTGGAATTAGACCTATAAGGTACCTTTCTTTATGAAAGAAACACTAATCCTTTCTGCAGAAGATAGGGTATCTTAGGTATGGTGTGCCCAGATGATAGAACACTATGCTGTTGTTAAAGGAAATGAAGTAAATCTATAAATACAGATGGGGTATGATTCATTTACTCATTTGTCCAACAAATTTTGAGTCCTTCTGTATGCCAGGTACTATTTTTGATGTTAGGAATACAGAAATGAACAACTAGACATAGAGCATGTAATAAAGAGAAAGAGATCAAACAGTAAATAAATGAATAAGTATCATGGGGTTCGGGAGTGATAAATGCCATGAAGAAAAATGAAGTAGTTTCTTTAATCTCTGAAAGTTGGGAAGGAGAAAAAGAAGATATAGAATGTATTTGGGACATTACTTTAACATTTGTTAAAGACTTGGGGACTGGTTGCCCTTGGATGGAGAATTGGAAGGTTTGGGCGTGGTATATATAGTAGGGAGAGAGACTTATACTTCACCTACCTTTTTGTGCTGTTTGATTTTTTTATTTTTGACACATGTGCGTGTATTGCTTAAAAAAGCAAAAAACAAAAAAGCCAAAGAACTGAATCCTTAAGAGCTGTGGGGGAAATCTTTCTTGATGATATGTTTAACTTGCTTTAATCAAATTTGAACATTTTTGGCTAAGTGTACTCGTCTTATCTATGTGTTCCATGTCCTAATAATGTTTAGATAATAAAGTTTTTTGGCTTTTGGTTTTATCGGTCTTTTCCTTTTGATGCTTGCTAGGGGTTTTTTTGTGTGTGTGTGTGTTAACATTTGCATTGCCAAAGCTCAAGTTGACATATATTTTTCTTTAACATGTTTCAAATACCACGAAAAGAAAATCTGCAAATCCTAAACTTCTGCATAAGGACAGCTTGCTGACTGCATGCCATCCTTAGGATAAGAATTAAAGTTCTTGACATTTTGTCTTATGTGTCTCAACTTTTATTTCAGTTTCAATATGTTTACTTTTAGGTTGCAAACATCAGTTGAACTTGGAGAACTCAAGTGAGGTCACTTCTTTTTTTCCTCTAAAAAACCCCCAGCATGCTAATCATCTTTCCTGATTTTTATCTTTGTTCTTTTCTAGTTGGATGAAAAATCTGACAAGCAGTATGCTGAAAATTACACAAGGGTGAGTACATAAATTCCCAAGAGAATTAGATTCTCAAGGTCAATTAAACTTAATTTCTACTGCTGTTTCATTATTTTACTACATTTGAACTGGTGGAGCTACTCTTCCTTTCTTCATCTATTTCCTGTCCTTGACCCTCCAAATTCCTCTGAGGTTGAATCATGTGAAGCACTGGGAAGAGAAAAGACACTGCATTTTATTTCCTTGAATGTCACTTCTTAAGCTTTTGGCTGCTCTTTCGATTTTCATCCCCTAGAATTTGATCCTGAGAAGACGTCATTAAGCACTGAAAATGAAGTGTCTTTAGGAATGGTGGTGACAAACTCTGAAGGTCCCCCTGGCCATAATTTTTTTTTTTTTTTGAGGTAAAATAACTCCTTTCTAGAGTTGTTTTGTGTTAAAGGCTCTAACTTCTAAAGTAGTTTTAGAAAGTCAGCTTTGGGAAATAATCAGGATTAATTTCATGCTATACCCAAAAAAGATACACCAGCTCTGTCTGATAGAGATACAGTGCAAGCCCCAAATGCATACATGGAAGTTTAAATTTTCTAGTAGCCTCATTAAAACAGTAAAAACAAACAGGTAAAATTTATTTTTTCTTTAACCCAAATATGTCAATGTAATCAATGTAAAAAAGTATTTTTTTAAAAGATTTTATTTATTTATTTGACAGAGAGAAACAAAGCTAGAGAGAGAACACAGCAGGGGGAGTGAGAGAGGGAGAAACAGGCTTCCCGCCGAGCAGGCAGCCCAAGGCAGGGCTCAATCCCAGGACTCGGGGATCATGACCTGAGCCGAAGGCAGACCCTTAACAACTGAGCCACCCAGGCGGTCCTCAATGTGAAGAAGTACTAATGAGACATTTTACATTCTTTTTTCCATGCAAAGCCTTTGAAATTTGGTTGTGTATTTTATAATTAAAAATAAAATCTCAATTTGGACTAACCATAGGTCAAATGCTCAGTAGCCCCACGTGGCTACAGGCTGCTGTATCGGACAGCATGGATCTGTGTCATTTATTAATCTAGTAGCATAATCTCACATCTAAACTAACTGTGGGACTAGCAGTCGAAATTCATAGTGATACACAATTTGCTTGAGCTGCAAATTTTGTTTCCAACTTTATCAAAGTATTAGAAGAGGAAAAGATTCTAAATGAGCAGCTGCAAGAACTCAGTAAGAGGACTGCTGATCAGCATACCAGTTATAAGTCCTGAATTGTTTTAAATTAATCTGATGTGCTCACCCCAGTGTTGTTTACGATATAGCAAAGATAAACTTCGAAAACAGCTTGCACACAGACTATTCCCTTTGTTATTATGAATTCTAGATTCCAGTAAAGTGTTGGAGTGAACAAAGTTATGTGTAGTATGCCCGTCCCTTCTCTTGATACCTTCTTCCCACTGCAGTCTACACTATCTGTACCTTCTCATCCATACCACCACCCTGAGCCCATGTTTAGTTTGTCCAGCCAACGTGTTTGGAAAGAAACAAGACTTAGATGTGTCCTCTTTTTCTTTCTCCAGCCTTCATCGCGGAACTCTGCCTCAGCAACAACTCCTCTGAGTGGAAACTCGTCCAGACGAGGGAGCGGAGACACCAGCAGCTTAGTAGATCCAGACACCTCATTAAGTGAATTGCGGGTAAACCGCAGTCTTTGGTTTGCTTTTTCAAATCCATTTTTTGGCTTCTTTGTGGTATAGTATACTGGAACTATTTAACATTTTATGTGACTTAGTAGAAAGAAAAGGACTATGAGTTCTTTAAAAAAAAACTCTTAAAGGAAGTTCAAGAATGTGACTCCGGTCTGAAAGGAAGGAGATTCGTTAATTCATTTTTCTGCTCTCTTTTCTGAACATTTGATGATATTGATTGAAATGAGTTCTGCTAATTTACAGATGCCAAAAAACCTGTTAATGTATGTAAAGTAATTCTCAGAAATAACTCGCCATATTTTAAATGGAAAATATATGGATATACAAGGAATCAGACTGTAGAAATTGTCAGTCTTTTGAGCCATTATGATATTTTGCTCCTTGAATATAGTTATCTCTCAGTTTTTCATGAGAAGTGTAGCGATATTTGGGATAAGAGAAATACCTGAGTTGAGTCCCCAGGGTTGAGTCCCCATTCTTATTAACCTTCTTATTTAAAAAATGACTTTCAAAATGTATTTGAAGGTCTGTTTGCTGAATCTGCTATTTGGGAACAATGGGGGAGTGGTAGTAGTAAAAATTGAATTCATTCATTCATTCATTCATTCATTCATTCATTCAACATTTATTGACGCCTTGGCCCCAGATATTCAGGCCCTGAAACACACTGTGAACTTCAGGAGTTCACTGTTTTATAGGGAGGACAAACTGATAGAAACCAGTAAAACCAGGTCATGTAATAGTGGGTAGTAGCCTGAGTAGGGCCATTAAGGCAATTCGGAGATGGGTCAGCTATGTTGGACTAGGAGAAGCGATAACAAAAGGCTTCTCAGAGTAGTCGCTGTCTGAGCTAAGGTATGAAGGAAGAATACAAATGAACCAGGCATAGTTGAAGGGCAGAGCCTTTCTCAGAACTTCAGAGAACCAGATGGTTCTCTGTATAGTACAGCTGCCCGAGGGTAGGATGAGAAGTGAGGATGAAAGGTGGGTGAGGGAAGACCGGGGAAGTAGTCCTGGGCCAGACCAGAAAGCATCACATATGGGAGCCTAGAAGGCACTTGGTTTTCCCCTGGCAGCTGTGGGATATTAAATAGGGGAGTGAGAGTATCTGATTTGCATTCTTAAAGAGTGACCACGGATCGAAGAAAGTGCTGGAGGTGAGGGGAACAGTACCCTATGGCTGAATAGTGAAGTCAAAACTGTGATGGAGAAAGATGCAAGTAACTTGCTCTGAAGAGAATACTGGCATTGATTGGTCAGTAGCAGAGAGAGATACGAGGCTAAGAGAAGGTTTTTGTTTTCTTTCAAAGGCGGGCTTGATTATTTTCATTGCTTGACTTGAGCCAGTAGAGAGAGGAGAGGAAGGCAAAGGCAGGAGAGGGTGACTGAGGAGCAGAGAGCCTGAGTGGGCGAGAAGAATGCCTAGGGCACAGATGAGGGGACCAAATGTGGAGGTTCCGTGCTGCTGACACAGTGAGGACGAGGTGGGGCCTGGGGAACTGAGTCAGATTGTAGGTTGGTAGGAGCAGGAGTCCGGCTTATGAAGTGGGCAGCCTGTAAAAGTGGGCAAGATAAACTCTTGTCTTCCGTGGGACAGAACACAGGAGGACAAGGCCCTCCAGCCTCACAGCTTAGCTTGTGCTTGCCACTTCCTTTTATTGCTTCTTTTAGAGAATGACTTCCTTGAAGGAAATGAGAATTTGTATCGTCACACTTGGCTCCTCGTAGCCCTTCCATGTGTGTCCGTTGAATGAATCAATGAGCAGAAGACAGACAAACCAAATAAGGAGGGAACGAAGAGGGCAGGGGAAGTATAATACAGGAAGTGTGCGTGATTGGCCTTGGAGAATTGATCCTGTGTGTATTGCAGAATGGTACTTAGGGATAATTACTGCAGCAGTTATTTTCTCCATAAATCAAGCATCTGAACAGATTGTATGTAGCGGGGTCAGGTATAAGGGAAATGGTATTTTCCATTTAAAATTTGACCTGCTTTACTTTTAAGGATTATGGTAACATTTGGAGCAGGGGCTCTTTTCTCATCATTTAAATGGCATCCTCAGCATAGACTCTCTCGACTCTCTCGTTTGACATAATGTTTAAAATGTTGGTGTTGAACTTCCTTCTCTTTACTCACTTTCTCCCAAATTAATTGTGGTTGGTAAGCATGCCATTGAAAGACAACTTTGGTCATATCCATTTATTAACAGTTTCTAAAACTTTCGCATGAGTCATTAAAATTAGCTGCTTATAATTACCACATGTTTTACTAGTTCTAGGTGAAGCATTATATTAAAAATTATTTGAATGATTTATAAAATTTTTAATATTATATGTTAAAAATGTTATAATTTATATAGCTTTTTTCCATATACACCCCCTCTTTGCTAATGCTGTTTGAACACGTGTTAATGCCGAGAAGATATAGATTACTTTGATTACTCCCGACCTCCAGCCCCACTATCCCCTGATCTGTTTGCCCTCTTCCATGGTTTGGAGTGGCACTTATGCTTGTATACTTTGATTTCTCTGCTTTTAGTCTGGAATATACAAAAATAGTTGACATTTTCATCTGAATCTTTGAGACTTAAGATGTTTGTGCATGGTTTTATGCAATGGTTCATTCCTATATCCTGCAGGATATCTATGACCTTAAGGACCAGATACAGGATGTAGAAGGGAGATACATGCAAGGGCTTAAAGAACTAAAGGTATCAGGGCCCATTCTGCAGCCCAAGCATGCTATATCTGTACGCAGAAGGGTTGGGTAATGTTGGTTTCACAAGTTCTGTTAACCCCAGTGCACAGAGCTTTACTAACAGTGTTTGTCTTTCAAGCATGTGCTTAACCTGCAATGCATAGGAAAGGCGAATTTTCAGTCTCTGCTTATGTCTAAATGTTTAGTATGGTTTTTGGAATATTCAATAGAAGACACTACACCTTCAAGTTTTTAAACTTTATAAAATACTTGCATGTCCCTTGTGTCTTAGCCATACAGAATCGGATTGGGCTAACTCTTAGAAAGTATTCTGAGTGTCATATGTAAATATATGTACATATATAAATTGAAAATTAGACCTTTAGATTCTTCCATGCTAAATGAGAGAGTATTGCCTATTTCTGTCAACAAATTTGGTCAATATTAAAGGCAAGAGGAAGAAAACATATACAAGTGCATTATTATAAATATTCCTTTTGGAGGAAGGACACTGAGGTAGGAGACCTGTGTTTTTGTTTTGATTCTTCTTTTCCTTCTTTTTTTAAACTATAGGAAAGAAGGATTACACAGATTCAGTGCTTTAAAGAATTTGGAGGTAAATTGAAATGGGCCTAAATCTTTTCCAAGCAAGGGAGGTTACCAGTTTTCAATATTTAAGTGTCCAACTGAGGCAGACAGTTTGGTTGTCAGTGACACTTGGTTATCATGCTCTTCCCCATGTTTCATGATGAAGTTCAAGTCTAATATGAGGAAACTAAAAGTTTTCTGGAACACGTGCATGTCCCCATTTGAAATAGATAATACACATTAGGCTTCTAAAATCATGTAGGTAAGTCATTCAGAAAGATGATTCAGGATATGCCCAAAGGACAAAGCACAGGAATAATGGGCAGGGTTTTCATCAGCTTCTCTGGTATGATGTGAAGTAGCCCAGTTACCAGTCAAAACCTTCATGTGGATGATTATTGTCCTTAAGGAACTTATGGTTAGGACTCAGGACCAAAAAGGGTAGGAAGTCCTTTGGAGAGTGTCCATGAGGGTGTGGAGGGATGCTGATTTGGCAGCTGAGGCTATCAGTAAACGTGAGGAGAATTACAGAGGTAGTATGCAGATGTGCTCAGTTAATTTTAATGTCTTTAAACTTTAGGATTTAATCCCTTTTAAGGTTTTAGAGATAAGACTTTTGGAAATACCTTGGATCAAGGGAACAAATCCTATATCTTAAGTAAATACACTCATATAGAAGTCTCATTTTATATGTATCAGGAAGGCAATCAAGTAATTCAGAGGCATTCTTTTTTTTTTTTTGACTTTAAATTTATTTTATTTTTTCAGTGTTCCAAGATTCATTGTTTATGCCCCACACCCAGTGCTCCACACAATACGTGCCCTCAATACCCACCACCAGGCTCTCCCATCCCCCCACCCCCTTTCTCTCCAAGACCTTCAGTTTGTTTCTGAGTCCAAAGTCTCTCATGTTGCATTTCTCTCCCCGAATTACCCTACTTCCTATTTCCTTTCTTTCTCCTACTGTCCTCTATATTACCCCTTATGCACCACAAGTAAGTGAAATCATGTGATACTTGACTTTTTCTACTTGGCTTATTTCACTCAGCATCATCTCTTCCAGTCCAGTCCATGTTGCTACAAAAGTTGGATATTCATCCTTTCTGATGGAGGCATAGTATTCCATTGTATATATGGACCACATCTTCTTTATCCATTCGTCTGTTGATGGGCACCTTGGCTCTTTCCACAGTTTGGCGATTGTGGCCATTGCTGCAATGAACATTGGTGTACATATGGCCCTTCTTTTCACTACATCTGTATCTTTGGGGTAAATGCCCAGTAGTGCAATTGCAGAGTCATATGGTAGCTCTATTTTTAGTTTTTTTAAGGAATCTCCGCACTGTTTTCCAAAGCAGCTGCACCAACTTGCATTCCCACCAACATTGTAAGAGGGTTCCCCTTTCTCTGCAGCCTCTCCAACACTTGTTGTTTCCTGTCTTGTTAGTTTGGGCCATTCTGATTGGTGTAAGGTGTTATCTCTGTGTGGTTTTGATTTCAATTTCCCTGATAGCTAGTGATGATGAACATTTTTTTCATGTGTCTGTTAGCCATTTGTGTATCTTCTATGGAGAAATGCCTCTTCATGTCTTCTGCCCATTTTTTGATGTGTTCATCTTCTTTTTGGATGTTGAGTTTGAGTAGTTCTTTATAGATCTTGGGTATCAGCCCTTTGTCTGTAGTGTCATTTGCGAATATCCTCTCCCATATTGCCTCTTTGTTTTGTTGACTGTTTCCTTTGCTGTACAGAAGTTTTTTATTTTGATGAAGAACCACATGGTACTCTCAGTTGATGCAGAAAAAGCATTTGACAAAATACAACATCCATTCCTGATTAAAACTCTTCAAAGTATAGGGATAGAGGGAACATTCCTCAACCTTATAAAATCTATCTACGAAAAACCCACAGCAAATATCATTCTCAGTGGGGAAAAGCTGACAGCCTTCCCTCTGAGATCAGGAACAAAACAAGGATGCCCACTCTCACCACTACTGTTCAACATAGTATTAGAAGTCCTAGCAACAGCAATCAGACAACAGAAAGAAATAAAAGGTATTCAGCTTGGCAAAGAAGAAGTCAAACTCTCTCTCTTTGCAGATGACATGATACTCTATGTGGAAAACCCAAAAGACTCTACCCCCAAACTGCTAGAACTCATACAACAATTCAGTGATATGGCAGGATACAAAATCAATGCACAGAAATCAGTTGCCTTCTTAGACACTAACAATGAAAATATAGAAAGGGAAATCAGAAAATTGATTCCATTTACTATAGCACCAAAAGCCCTAAGATACTTAGGAATAAACCTAACCAAAGAGGTTAAGGATCTGCACTTGAGGAACTACAGAACACTCCTGAAAGAAATTGAAGAAGACACAAAAAGATGGAAGAGCATTCCATGCTCATGGATCAGAAGAATAAACATTGTTAAAATGTCTATATTGCCCAGATCAATCTATACTTTCAATGCCATCCTGATCAAAATTCCACCAACATTCTTCAAAGCGTTGGAACAAACAATCCTAAAATTTATATGGAACCAAGAAAGACCCCTAATCGCTAAGGAATTGTTGAAGAAGAAAAACAAAGCTGGGGGCATCATGTTACCTAATTTCAAGCTTTATTACAAAGCTGTGATCATGGTATTGGTACAAAAACATATAGATGAGTGGAACAGAGAAGACAGTCCAGATATGGACCCACAAGTCTATGTTCAAATCATCTTCAACAAAGCAGGAAAAAATATCCAGTGGAAAAAAGACAGTCTCTTCAATAAATGGTGCTGGGAAAATTGGACAGCTGCATATAGAAGAATGAAACTAGACCATTCTCTTATGCCACACGCAAAGATAAACTCAAAATGGATGAAAGACCTCAATGTGAGGCAGGAATCCATCAAAATCCTGGAAGAGAACATAGGCAGTAACCTCTTTGACATCGGCCACAGCAACTTCTTTCAAGACACGTCTCCAAAGGCAAAGGAGACAAAAGCGAAAATGAACTTTTTGGACTTGATCAAAATAAAAAGCTTCTGTACAGAGGCATTCTTATATAAAGCATTTTTTCTTATATTTTAGATCTGTCATTTATTACATTCTTTGAAGGATACAAAAGAACAGATTAAATTTATTTGAGACCGAACAGATACTAGATCACTTTTTTTTAAGAGAAAAAAAGCAAACATTAATGTTCCTCACATAAATGATACCATGATAAGAAAAACTATAAGAAATACATTAAAAAGAAAAAAGAAATACATTAAACGTATCCATGTGCACTGCAACAGTTTTAAACATATCCAGAGTAAAGGAAAGATTACATTGTGATATACAGTAGTGTACCCTCCCTTATTTTTTTTTTCATTTAAAGAGATCTACTTCATTTATTTTTATGTTTTATTGAAATTTAACATATGATACTATATCAGTTTTAGGTGTACAATGTAATGATACAGGAATTCTCTACATTACTCAGTGCTCATCATGATTCCTGTACTCTTAGTCTCATCTATTTCATCCATTCCCCCCTCCCTTTTTTGCCCACCACTCCCCCACCTTTTCATAATACATGGTCGGCATATAATTGAGTTTAACTTCAGGTTATATATATCTTTGAAATGACTTTTTTAAAGTGGAAGAATAATTATTTAAAAAATGGTCTGATTGGTGATCAAGCATGGTGGTGTGAATGTATCCTACTAAAAAAGGATACTGGGTCATTGCTTATGACATCATTCTTGATTAAGTGAGGCAGCCTTTGGAGTGCTTTTCCTCATTCTAGCCTCCATGCAGAACCACCCGGATATTGTTGAATCCCAGAGGGCTGGACCCTACCCTAGATTTTCTCATTCAGTGGGTCTGGATGGGGTTGAAAATTTGCACGTTTACCCTAGTGCTGTTGATACTAGTCTAGAGTGTTAACACTTGCAGAATTACTGCCTTAGAGGTATTTAAGTAAAACTGATTCCTAATAGATACTACTATGTAAGCTAGATTGAAATAATTAAAACTACCTTGACACAAGTTTAAAGCCGTCTTCTATGGTCTGTTGTTTAAAGACGAGTACATGCCATAAATGTTATGTCAGATTTATTTTTAAAAATTTTTGCATCTGTTGCAAAACTAAGATTCTGATGTTCATGGAGTTATGCCTCATCTTCATAAGACTGAGCTGTGAGGAAGACTTTTTTTTTAAATGCCATTAGCCCCTGAGATGGATCAGAGTCATTCCAAATTCTGTATTATATTAGGATCCTGCTGTATTTAAAACCATTTTACAATTAACTTTGCTTATATTTTTTATTTGGGTTATATGTTCCCAATCCTAGTGTAAGTGTTGCCTCTTAATACAGCCCTGGTTTGTGACCATTCTTACTGTGTGTGTATCCTTATTGAGATATACTTCATATCCTGTAAAATTTACCCATTTAAAGTGTACACAATTCAAGTATTTTTTAGCATAGTCATAGAGTTGCATAACCATTACCACAACCCCGTTTTAGAATGCTTTCATGACGCCAGAAAGAAACCCTGCACTAATTAGCAGTCACTCCTCACCCTTCCTCTTCCTCTTCCACACCCAGCCCTGGGTAACCACTAATCTACTTTCTGTCTTTGTGGATTTGCCTACTCTGGACATTTCATATAAATGGAAACATATAATATGTAGTCTTTTGTGATTGACTTCAGTTAGTATAATATTTTCAAGATTCATCCATGTTATAACTATCTTTTTCCCTTTCCCTTCCTTTCCCTTCCTTTCCCTTCCCTTCCCTTCTCCCTTTTTTCATCTATCTATCTATCTATCTATCTATCTATCTATCTATCTATGTATCTATGTCAGGGCTGGTTAATATTGCAATGTATGGATTTACCAAATTTTATGTGTCAGTTGATGGACATTTGGGTTGTTTCCAGTTTTTGACTGTTACAAAGAATTTTGCTATGAACATTTGTGTACAAGTTTTTGTATGGATGTACCTTTTCATTTCCCCTAGAAAGATACCTAGGAATAGAATCACTGGGTCATATGATAGCAATATGTTTAACACTTTGAGGAATTGTTAAACTGTTTTCCAAAGCAGCTGCACTACTTCACATTCTCCCCAGCAATGTATGAGACTTCTAGTTTTTCCACATCCTTGCCAACAATTGTTAATATTATTGTTTCTGGTTTTTTAAAATTATAACTGTCAAAGTGGGTCTGAAGTGGTACCTCATTGTGGTTTTGATCTTCATTTCCCTAATTACTAATGAAGTTGAGCCTGTCTTCATGTGCTTATTAGCTATTTGCATATCCTATTTGGAGAAATACCAGATTCTCACCCATTTTTTTTTTTTTTAAGATTTTATTTATTTGACAGAGACAAACACAGCCAGAGAGGGAACACAAGCAGGGCGGGTGAGAGAGGGAGAAGCAGGCCTCCCACTGAGCAGGGAGCCCGATGTGGGACTCGATCCCAGGTTTCTGGGATCATGACCTGAGCTGAAGGCAGTCGCTTAACCAACTGAGCCACCCAGGCGCCCCCTCACCCATTTTTAAATTGAATTCTGTGTCTTTTTATTATGGTGTTGTAAGAGTTCTTTTATGTATTTTGGATACAAGTCCCTAATCAGATAAAAGATTTACAAATGTTCTCTACCATTATATGGGTAGTTTTTTTAAAAAATACTTCATTGATGGTACTGTTTGTGCCACAAAAGTTTTTAATTTTGATGAAATTGTTCATTGATAATACTTTTGGTATTTAGAAAACCTACTCCTGTTTACTCAAAGGTCATGAGATTTAGATCTGTGTTTTCTTTGAAGAATTTTATAATTTTAGCTCCTACATTTAGATCTCTGGTCCATTTTGAGTTAATTTTTGTGTACAATGTGACGTAGGAATTCAACTTTATTCTTGTGCGTGTGGGTATCCTGTTGTTCCAACCATTTGTTCAACCATTTGTTGAAAAATTATTCCTTTCCCATTGAGTTGTCTGGGTACCCTTGTCAAAAGTTCTGTATCTTTGATCTTGGTTTATTGAACATTTACATTAGTATTTTTAAATTTTATTTCTAGAAGTAATGACTTTTTATGTGAAATGCTTATTTTATTTTAAGATTTTATTTGACTTAGAGAGAGGGAGAGAGAGGTAAGGGCAGAGAGAGAGGGAGAAGCAGGCTCCCCAGTGAGCAGGGAGCCCAATGCAGGGCTTGATCCCAAGACCCTGAGATCATGACCTGAGTGGAAGGCAGACACTTTACTGACTGAGCCACCCAGGTGCTCCAAAATGTTTTTTTCTTTTTAGCCTTAAAAACTGTTACAAGGTAGTAATAATCTAGCAAATTAGATAGTAATAAGCCACCAGATTAGATAGTTATTTAAAAATGGACTTGTAAGCCATTTTAAGCAGAAAACTTTGAATTATATAAAAGTTCAGGTATTTTGTTGTTGCTCTTTTTTTTTGGTTGTTTCTCTTTTTGTATTCATTTTTGTATTGCTTGCTTAAGAATGACCAGAATTTGAATAGTTGTTAGAAAAAAATGTTTATGCCTTTACATTGGCATTATCATATAGAACAAGAAAGTACTGAAAACAGATGTCTGGAAAGTAGCAAAATTCAAATGTGTATAAAGTTTACTTGTGTGAAGAAAGGCTGTATTCTGTTCTATATCATTCTGAATACCAAACAGCTTGTTGTTAAAAACAAGAGCAACATTTCTGAAAGCACTGATGCTTTTTCATTTAAGGACTCTTCCCAGATATATGGGGTCTGCACACCTTATCATTTTTCAGAAGCTACACTGCTGCTTGATGCTGTTTTCCTGGGTAGCAAAGAGCATATAAAGTTCTTATCCTGGCATAATTGGCTTATTACCATCCTTCCGTTTCATGTGCATGTTACTAAACCAGGAGTTCCCCCAGCTGCTTGCCTTTTGCAAAAATGCGTCTTCATGTGTTTGTGCCCGTGCTGCATTGCCTGTTAATATTGCATCTAAGCAATGAACATATCTTCGATATCAGGCTGATGGCTGTGACTTTCATTTAGGAGTCTTTGTCCGAAGTGCAAGAAAAATACAAGAAAGCCATGGTTTCCAACGCACAGTTAGACAACGAGAAGAACAACTTGATCTACCAAGTAGACACCCTCAAGGATGTTATTGAAGAACAGGAGGAACAGATGGCAGAATTTTATAGAGAAAATGAAGAAAAATCAAAGGTAATTGTGCATCTTGTGTCATCCCTTTCTCTGGGTCAGAAAATCAGAACCTGCCATTTTGGGGGTGCTGGGCATGACGGAGGAGGGCAGCATACCTGGGACTGAGGCTTCAGTCGAACTCATTGGTCCGAGGAAGTTGACCAACATGCGATATGAGGTCTTTTAAAGTATTTTCCTTTTTAAATTTTTACAAAATCTAATTAATTCTCTTAAGGAAAATCTTATGACCCTGTTCATTTTCTGAAGATAAAGTACAACTCAAGTTTTATCCTTATTTGCTATCTCGTAATTGGGACAATGACAGTGAATTACTTACTTCTTCCTGTTTTAACTGGCTGGAATGCCACAAAGCTCTGTTCAGCTTTTTCTTTTCTATCATTTTTTCAAGATAATCTGTTTTCTAAATGATGGGAGAGAAGTTTTTAACCAGTTATTTAAAAACAACAGGATGGAGACATGGGTCAGACCTCAACAGATGTTTTCTTTAGAGGTTTTTAAGTCATATTGTTAAAATGTACAGATGGAAAATAAAAGGCACTGTCCAAGGTTCAGATTTGCCCTTTGACAGCTGCAGAAAACAAATTGGGTTCTCTTACTGGATTTGGACATTTTAAAGTGTTAATGTCAGTCCAGGTGAGGACAAAAGGTTATTACTGCCAAAAAAAAAAAAAAAAAAAAAAGTTGTGACTACGTTGCAAAAAAATAAAAAGCCCATAAAAGAATTTAGGAAATATACATTGGTGAATTGTTAGGAAGATCAGTAATCTGAAGGGAGAGAAGCTGTTAATAATATAACCTTAAAGGGACTGGGAGTAATAGTATGAACTCTAATGGGGATTTTTTTCCTTGAGGCCTGAAAATGCTGATTCCAATCTGTTTTGGGCATGTTTAAAAAGTGGAAGTGTTGGTGAAAGTCTTGGGGGAAGGAAGGATGAGTAGACAGAAGAGAGAGGATTTTTAGGGCCGTATGATACTGTATGATACTATCTGTATGATACTGTATTAGTGGATACATTAATTTGTCAAAACCCATAGAATATATAACACCAAGAGTGGGCCTTAATGTAAAGGATGGACTTTGGGTGATAATGATGTGTCAGTGTCGGCTCAGCACTTGTAACAGGTGTACCCCTCTGGTGCACAACGCTGATAGGACGCAGGAAAGGCTCTTTGCATGGGAGGGGAGGGCATAGGGAGCGCTGGGCTTTCCACTCAACCGCACCAACCTAAAAGTGCTCTAAAAAATCAAGTCTGTTAAAAAAAAGTTAGTATTAGAAGACTTGTGTCTAAATAAGTGAAAAAGAGACCTCTGGATATTTTCCTATCTGGATGACAGGGTTCACTGAAGGCTATGATTTGGTGGTGGTATAGGCGGTTTCCTCTTTGATTCTTCCTGTTTCTCAAGGGCCAGTTTCTGAGATTCTGAAGTCGTATTTTATGTAGAATCCTTGGACTCCTTTTCTGCCTTTCCACGCATTTTTCCACCCATGTTTATTTCTGGCTCTTTGTTTCTAGTAGATTAGAAAGCTAATGGTAAGTATTTAATGTTCAATACTAAAATGAGTTATCATTCCATCTTCTCAAATGCCCTTAACCATTTTTAAAATACACCTCCTCACACAAAACCTGTCGTTCACAATAGTCTGTGATTAACTTACAAGGCAACTTTATTTTTCCTTTATCTTTTTCTAATATCTAGAGATGTGTTAGTATACATAGAGCTGTGGTTTTTAATTTTTACGCAAAAGAACCTGTGATTTTCAAATTTAAAAAATCCCAAGCAGGAGCAGGGGCAGAGCAGGAGGGAGAGGGACAAGTGGACTTGGCGCTGAATGAGGAGCCCAGTGTAGGGCTCAATCTCAGGACCGCGGGATGATGACCTGAGCTGAGGTCATGAGTTGGCTGCTCGGGGCGCCTGGGTGGCTCAGGTCATGATCCCAGGGTCCTGGGATCAAGTCCCACATCGGGCTCTCTGCTCAGTGGGGAGCCTGCTTCCTCCTCTCTCTCTGCCTGCCTCTCTGCCTACTTGTGAGCTCTCTCTGTTAAATAAATAAATAAAATATTAAAAAAAAAAAAAAAGAGTTGGCTGCTCAACGGACTAAACCACCCAGGTGCCCCGATGGATACTGCCTCATGCCGTAGTATATGCACATTCAGAGACCTACAGAGAGGTCAGGCACTCGGGTATATTTTATTGTAACTCAGAAGGAAAGGGTGGAGAAGGACCATTCAGTTATAACAACAGTGGTATTAAAACAGTTTTTCAAAATGTCTTCAGTGCTTCCTGCTGGGATTATAATAATTGCATTTTAAATATTGTCTCTATACCTATACCTACTCTGAGGAAGAGTGCTTGATCAGGGATGTTTCAAGTATATTATTTTCTTAATAGCTATTTATTTTAGTAGAGTCTTTTTCTTTTTTTTTTTTAAGCTTAGTTTATCTGAGATTTTTAACGAATGTTTTTTGTTTTTTTTTTTAAACAAGAAGTTTATTTAAACAACAAGATGCTTGACTTAAAGGGAAAACTATCTAGGATTCATTTCTTTTAGAGTAATTTATCCCTACTTAAAGACAGATTGCCCTGCATGTAACAGCTACGTACAAAAAAGTTATAAAATTGTCCTTGGTTTTACAATGATAAATGAAAAACATTAAAATTCTCCAATCGAACAAGGTATGCAAGGATTTTTATGTTCTCTTTTTGTTAAACAGTGAGAGCAAAATAAATTACAGGAATATAAAGATAAGAGCTGACTGAGCCTGCCAGTAATGGAGAGAGGGGGTATTTTCACAGAAGCAGTATTTTCCCCCATCCCATCTCCATCTGATGTTGATCAAAACATACCATTGGCTATTTAGTTAAAAAAAAAATGCAATATGCTTGTGCACATACACAGTTACTTTATGTACAATAAAGGAATGGGGAAGGGGAAAATGAAAGAATAGAGAAAACTATACTGTAGTAGTCAGGATGTGGCAGAACCAAATTGCAGTTTCTAATTCAGAATGTCTTCTTGGTCTGGAGGAACAGAGTTCTGGAGTAAAGTAGCACGTTCCCTTTTTAGTAGAGACCTCCTGTCTGCTGCCGGAACACATCAATTGTATCTTCATCCTCCATTTCCAACTGTGCAGGTGTGTCTGTTTCATTGACTGGCTGCCCATCAAATTGGAATCTGATCTGCCTCATTGACAAACCCTGTCGTTCACAATAGGCTTTCATTAGTTTACTAAGTGGTGTATGCCTCTTAATCTTAAACCGCACCACAGAACCATCCTGCCCCGCCACCTTCAAATTAATATGATCGTCGTTCTCAGTCTTGACTCCTTCCTTGGGCTTTTTGTCAGCCATGGCGAGCGCTGGAGCCTCCTCAGCTGCCGCTTCACCACGAATGTTTTGTTAGTGTTTTTAAAAATACAGAAAATAGTGGCCTATTCTGAACCCTCCTAAAGCCCATCATCTATGCCCAGGAACCATCAGCCCATGGCCAGTTATGTCCATCTACTTTCCCCACTCCTATTCTTTGAAACAAGACCTCGGTAACTCATATTTTTTAAAAAAGATTTTATTTATTTATTTGAGAGAATGAGTGAGAGAAAACGAGCATGAACCGGGGAGGAGCAGAGGGACAGGGAGAAGCAGACTCGCCGCCCTCCACCCTGCACTGAGCAGGGAGCCCTGTGTGGGCTTGATCCTGGGACTTCAGGATCATGACCTGAGTCGAAGGCAGGTGGCTTAACCAACTGAGCTACCCAGGCGCCCCTCAATATCCAGTATCTCATATTTTAATATGAGTTTAGGTGAGACTCTAAATATAGGGGCTCCCTCTTTTTCTTTAAACACAAGTCCATTTCACATCTAAAAACATTAAGAATAATTCATACTGCATATCCAACCATTGTTAAAATTTTAATAGTCTCAAATGTCCTAAGTAGTTTTCTTTTTTACACTCAAAACAAAATACCCCCCTGAGGATTCAGATTAAGTTCCGTAAGTTGAAATTAGTTGTCGTGTCTTTTGAGTCTCTTTTTATTTATGGTTTTCCTTTCATCTTTCTCTTTTTTTTCCTCCCTTGCAATTTGTGTGTTGAAGAGACAGGATTGCTTGTCTTAACAGTTTCCGACAGCTTTAGGGATTCTGTTGTTTCATCCATATGGTGTTTTTAATGTGTTCCCTTTTCCTCTGTATTTTCTGTAAACAGGTTATCAGGTTTAGAGGCTTAACCAAATACAGGTGCAGTATTTTTTACAAATCGACTTCATGGGTTATCTTCTGGCAGGAGGCCCTGATGTATGGCTTTTGCTTTTCATAATGCTGTCACTAGATGCCTTCATCCGTTAGCTGATCAGGGGTTGCAAAATGGGATATACTATTGTTTTATATTTCTTGTATTATTTTATTTTATTTTTAAATATTTTATTTATTTGACAGAGAGAAACACAGCCAAAGAGGAAACAGAAGCAGTGGGAGTGAGAGAGGGAGAAGCAGGCTTCCCGCCGAGCAGGGAGCCCCATGTGGGGCTCAATCCCGGGACTCCGGGATCGTGACCTGAGCTGAAGGCAGAGGCTTAATCACTGAGCCACCCAGGCGCCCCTTTCCTGTATTATTTTAAAATGGATTGGAAATAAAATTCACGTACCATCTAGTTCATCCATTTGAAAGTGTACAATTCAGGGACTTTCGAATATTCACATTATGTGCAGCTGTCCCAGTTAGTTTTAGAGTACTATGGTTAGTTTTAGAGTACAGAAAGAAGCCCTGTATCCTTTAGCTGTCATTGCTCTGTCTCCTGCCCCCTCAGCCCTGGGTAACTCGTCTGCTTTCTACCTCTATAGATTTCCCCAAGCTAAACTTACACTCGGTGGAGTGATAGCATGTGAGGTTGGCTTTTGAGACTGGCTTTTTTTACTTAACTTAACTATTTTGGACGTTCATCTGTGTTGTAGTGTGGACACTACTTCATTACTTTTTATGGCCTAATAGTCTGTGCCATTCAGTGGGTATACCACATTTCGTTTGTTCATTTATGTGCTGATGTACATGCTATGATGAGTAATGCTGCTGTAAACATTTGTGTATAAGTCTTTGTGTGGGCATATGTTGTCTTTTCTGTTACGTGTGTACCTGGGAAGGGAGTTGGTTACAACCGTGTATTGAACTATCTAAGGAATGCTAGACCGTTTTCCACAGTGGCCGCACCTTTGCACGTTCCCACCAACAGCGTATGCAAGTTCCGATTTCACCACAGCCTCATCAACACTTATTATTGTCTGACTTTTTTCTTTTATAGCCTTCCTAGCAGCTGTGGTTTTGATTTGCATTTTCCTGATGACCAGTAATTATGGGTATATTTTCATATGCTTCATGTATCTTCCTTGGAGAAATAGCTATTCAGATCTGCCTATTTTTATTTTTTATTATTTTTAAAAAGATTTAATTAATTAATTTATTTTGAAAGAAGGAGAAAGAAAGAGAGTGAGAAAGAGAGCACAAGAAAGGGGAGGAATAGAGGGAAGGGAGAAGCAGACTCCCTACTGAGCAGGGAGCTTAATGCGGGACTCCACTCCAGGACCCTGAGATCATGCTCTGAGGTGAAGGCAGGTGCTTAACTGACTGAACCATCCAGGTCCCCCTCTTTAGCCTATTTTTAAATTAGATTTTTAAAAAAATTATTGAGTTGCAAGAGTTTATATATTCTAGATACAAGTTCCTTATCAGATAAAACTTAAAAAATATTTTAAAATATCATTATGAAGTCAAGAATATAAGCATTTGATGATTTGAATTCATGTTAGCCTTTATTCTTTTTATTTATTTTTTTTAAAGATTTTATTTATTTGATAGAAATAAAGTGAGACAGGGAACACACGCAGGGAGAGGGAGAGAGTGGGAAGCAGCCTCCTCCCTGCTAAGCAAGGAGCCCAATGCAGGGCTTGATCCCGGACCATGGGATCATGACCTGAGCCGAAGGTAGATGCTTAATGATAGCCACCCAGGCGCCCCTAGCATTTATTCTTTTTGATTTTCAAATTGATCAGCCTTTAACTAAGATGAACGTGTTCATGTTGATTTCCCAATTAATTTTGACCTGAGACTAATTTTTTTTTAATATAAATTCTATCTAGCTCAAGAAAGTGTTCTAGGCTCATCTAGTACATTCCTGCTCCGGACCTGGGGGTGTTTGTCCAAGGAGCCTTGGTTCCTTCAGTGGGCGGTGCGGGTGCTGGAGAGCTCTTACCTCCGAGAGGATCACTCTTTATAATGGCCTTCTTAGTGGATGTATCAGGGTAATATTTAGGCGGGCTAGTTGTCTGGTTTTAAAATCAAAATGTATTATGAATTTATGCTGTTAGTTCTAGTTCATGCTCAGGACTCTGGCATTTTTCCTTCACTGTTTTACCTATGTATACCTCCATTTTCCCACTGCCAGTTCTCAAAGTCACTGGTTTCATAGTAATTATGTTATATTCCGTTCTCTTTGCTCTATCCCACGGTGCTCAGAATAGCAATACCAGTGTCGCCACAAATGATATAATTACTGAAAATAGAAGTTTCTTGTTTTGTTATGGTTTGTTGTCATTTTGCTGCTATACTATGCAACCATTGTTTTTAAAAGTTACTCAAAATAGTTTCTGTGTGCTTATGCTGTTAACTGGATATATAATTAGGCTCTCTGCATTTTATTTTCGATATTTATTAGGAATTGCTTAAAAAACTTTTATCTTTAGATTTTTTTTTGCTTTTAATTGTGATAAAAAGTATGACAAAATTTACTCTCTTTAACCATCTTAAGGGGGTTACAGTTCTGATAGTTTAGTAGTATCAAGTATATTCATATTGTTGTGTAATGGGAACTTTTTCATCTTAAAAAACTCTATACTCATGAAACAACAACTCCCACCCTCCCACCCCAGCTCCTGGCAACCACCATTAAACTCTCTCTCTCTGAGTTTGGCTAGGAACTCACAGAAGTGAAATCCTTCAGTATTTTGCCTTTTTGTGATGGGTTTATTACACTTCAAATAATGCTTTCAGGGTTTATCCGTGTTGGGTTGTAGCATCTGTCAGGATTTCCTTCCTGAATAATATTTCGGTGTATGTATGCGCCACATTTTGTGTATCTAATCATCTGTCTGTGGGACACTTGGGTTGCTTCCATCAGGAATTGCTTTTTGAATTTAATTTTGTTTTACAATTACATAAAATATACTTATGTCAAATCAACAAAGAAGATATATTCAAAGAAGTCAGTTTTCTATCTCTGTTCATCCCTGTTTCTTGAGGGTATTTTTTAATTAAATGCCTTCGGCTCCCATTTTTAACTTAAGAAGATAGGTATATGTTGCCATTTGAAAAAAATGTATACAAATGTATGTTTTCATCCCCCCTTCCTTGGAAAATGGTAGCATACTGTAAATACTCCACAGCTCGCTCTTTATCGCCGTATGACTGTGGGTCGTCTTCATTCTTCATTCATCATTACTACGCAGTGATTCCGTGGTGTGCGCGTACTATGGTTTATTTCACCAGCTCCCTGTGAATGGACATCGGAATTGTTTACAGTCTTTTGCTGTTAAAAATAGTCTTTGCAAAAATGATGAACTACATAAGCCTTTTTGCATTTTTACTGGGATAGCTAGGGGAGTCGTCAGAGTGGGTTCATTGGGTCAGAAAGCATGGCCACTCTGCTGGATACTGCCAGATTCCCGTTTATGGTACTTATACCATTTTGGATTCCTACCAAAATGTACAGGAGGGCCTGTTTCCTTCCTGATAGTGTTTTCTTGAATACATTGTGAAGTTTTTGGACTTCTACTAATGTTTGAGACATAGTTCTAATTTATCATTTTCTTAGTATGGTCATCTTTCTATATTCAAAGTGATTTCTGTTTGTTTTTCTGTGAACTGTCCATTTCTTTAAGACTATTTTTCTATATAGTAATTTTTTTCCTTTTTTAGAGGGTTTGTGTGGAGAGACAGTAACCTGTTTCTGATACAAGTTGCAGTTTATTTTTTTGTAGTTTATCATTTGCTTAGAGTACCTTTTGCCATTCAAAAGTTTTTATGTAGTCTAACTTATTACCCATTTCCCTTTCTTGCTGGTGGATTTTTAGGTCATTTCTTTAGTAACTTTTTTTCTTATTCTTTGGTTATAGGAATTCACTCATTCTTTTCTTCAGTAACTGTATCCTTCTTTCCTTTTCTCTTTTTTCTCTCTTCTTTCCATATACTACCAATCCATTTGAAATTTGTCCTGGTGTATACTATGAGGTGTGGTTCTAGTTTCCTTTTTCCATTTCGATATCCAGTTATTCCAATTCACTAACATAAAACTCTGTCCTTTTTCATTGATTTGAGATGATCTTTTTGTTTTGTCTTGCTTAATATATTTGCATGTGTAACTGCGTATATTTCTGGATTTTCTCCTATACTCCTTTCATCTGTACTCATAAGCCCTTACAAACATTGCTTTTTAATTATATAGGCCTTATGTCTAGTAAGGCTAGCTTTCTTCTTCTTGTATTTATCTGTTTGACACAGAGAAACACAGCTAGAGAGGGAACACAAGCAGGGGGATTGAGAGAGGGAGAAGCAGGCTTCCCACCGAGCAGGGTGCCTCATGTGGGGCTCGATCCCGGGACTCCAGGATCATTCCCTGAGCCGAAGGCAGACGCTGAATGACTGAGCCACCCAGGCACCCCTAGCTTTCTTCTTTATCAGTAATTCAGTATTTCTTTTTTTTTTCCTGGCTGTTTTTTCTTATGTTTTTCTTCCAAATAAACTTTATAATCAATTTGTCAAAAACTCTGGGGAGAGAAAAAGAGCCTAATGGTATTTTTATTTGGACTGCATTGAATGTGTAGATTAATTTGGGAGAGAACTGACATTTTTATGATACTAAGCCTTTTTACTCAAGTAGTGTGTGCCTTTCTGTTTAGTCCTACTTCTCTGTCCCTTAGGAATATTTTATATGATTTTCCTCATATTGATTTTGGTTATTTCTTACCAAGATTGTGCATGTATTTTTTAAAATTTTATTTTTTGATATTGTGTTTATTATATTTTCTCTCTAGATTTTATTTATATTTATTAAGATTATTGGATTTTATATGTTAATTTTATAACCTGTTACTTTATTAAGTCTTCTCATTGTTCTTAGTAATTTTGCCATTGATTAGTCTGGGTTTTTTTAGATATATTCTAGGAGATGAAAAATGTTAATTTTCTGAACCTTTCCATAGAATACAGAATTTTTCTAAGTTATTAGGCATGGGAAGTCCAAGTGTGTTTCTGGAGGTCAGTGTTAGCCTTTGTATTATTATATTGTAGGTGTTCCAGTTTGTTGTGTGCTCCTAGCTGTATGAGCTGTATCATTTGTTTATTAACAGGAGTTGGAAAGGCAGAAACACATGTGTAGCGTGCTGCAGCATAAAATGGATGAACTTAAAGAAGGTCTTCGACAGAGAGATGAGCTCATTGAGGTATGTGCACCAACAGTGGAAGTACTTAATTTTGAACAAAATGCATTGAATGGGACAAGGGGGCGTGTGTTGGGAGGGAATGGAGTTAAAATGCCACAGTTTCCTTGTCTCCTCCTCTTGGCTGTACCCTAAAATTTCACACACAGGAAACATAAAGTCAGGCTTAAAAAACTAATGCTGCCAACCTTATCAACATTTCCCCCTTGTAGTGGCAAAAGCTTTTGTAATTATCTTTTATTCCTAAACACATTCTTTCCTAAAGATACCTTGGGTGGGCAAAAGGAAAAATTATGAGTACCATTATTTTTTGGAATATAGTGAATGCTGTCTGCTGGGACAGGGTTCTTGGGGGAGTAAGATGTTTGATTTTCACCCGGGTAGATGTATTTCTGAGGCCTCTAAAGAAAAAGAATCAGGGAAGACAGACAGCTTCTATATGGAAAGCTGGAGGTCGGAAGGTTGTGCAGGTGGAGGAGCCTGCCCCCCCCCCCCCCCCGGGTGCCCCAGTGTTGGCAGCATCCTGAAGAGTGTGAAGCCCTGGGCTCCACCAAGAAATTCTTGAAAGCATTTATTGTCCTTTTGTCCTTTTGTTCCTGCTACCTTGTGAGCATCTCTGTTTTTCTTTAAATGTGTTTTTTCCTCTTGAGGAGGATTTTCCTCGTGTTTTTTAAGTATGCTGAGAAGGGATCCTGCCCACGGGTGTGGTATGGTTATCAGATGTGTCTTATGTTACCTTAATGTTGATGACGGGAGTGATTTCAGGAAGGCCACTCTTCCAGATCCCTGGGAGATGCACTCCTACTCATGGACATTCCTGCCGCTCAGGACCCGCCCCTGCCCCACTCTGTTCCCTTCCTCCTGTCTTCCCCCATGGACCTGCCACACTTAAATCTCTCACCCTGTAAATGACTTTTTTAAAAAAAACATTTAATAGAGGGCAAGAAATGACTGCTTTTCTATATGTGGATTTTCCTCATTCTTGAGAATGATTGAATTGAATGTAGCCTGCTGAGGGCAGATTGAGTTTGTGGATGCTAAAGGTGGACACACATAACCCTTTGAAAGCATCAGATTACATGTGATGTTAGTTGCCCTCGCTTTTTTCCATTTTTGGCAGGAAGCATATTATCTAAGTTTTGTATCCTCCTGGTATTTAAAAATAATGTGAATTCCTCTCCTCTTTTGTCCTTTTGTGGTTTTTTTGTGTGTGTGTCTGTATTCCAGCCACTTGCTATTTCTTTTTCTAATTAGGATATATACTTCTCCCCATTTTTGATTTCAAAAAAATAATAAAGCTGCTTTGCCAGCTCCTTTTCAAATTCAGTAGCTTACGTGAGAATTGGTTACGTGTTTTAGTTTTTAATTTGATGATTGTGCTGAAGAGGAATTGTGATGCTTGAGCCCCGTAACTTGTCACTGTGGTTTCTTTAAAAAAAAAAGCCAGGGTGCTGTATGTAGGAACTTTTAAAAGACCTTAGTTTCTGGAGTTTTTATGTTTAGAATTAACATCTCTTAGATGTTAATACCCATGTGTATGTGTAACTGAAAAACCTTGACTATGACAAAATAATGTTTTGTGGTCTTTCATGGTAAAGTAGTTAGTAAGGAATATGTAAGTAGGAAAAGTAAGAGATGGTAATTTACCAGTAATTCTTAAAAGAAAACCTGTTAAATATTCAAGGATATAAATTGAGCCTCGTTTGCCTAGGGAGAATAATTGCTTAAGAATTGCTACATGCTGAGTTCTAGTTTCTTTAAAAAACTAAACTAAAATTAAACTAAAAATATGATTGTTCCTTTGAATTCATGATATTCTTGCTGTTGTAGGTTCTGCTAACAAATTGAAAATGATTAAGCTGAGATACGTCTTGTATTTTTTAGTTCTGCTTAAGAAAATAAAGTTTAAAACTACAGCTTGTTCTCTGTGATAAGGATCATGTGTTCATAAGCAAAATTTCTCTCTCTAGAAATGTAAGTTGCTCCATGTTTGGAGAAACGGCAGTTATCAGAGGAAGAGCACACTTGCAGAGCTGTGTGCACACAGAAACCCTCACTGGCTCGCTGCCGCAGAGCTGTGCTCCCAGCAGCTCTCCCCACTTCCCTCGCGGCAAGCCAGCGGGAGTCCTGTCGCCAAGACACTGGATGTCACCTTTCCCTTTAGCAAGCAGTTCTGTTCGGGTTCAGCACAGCTTTCTCTCTCCCTTTGTTAAGTTTCTTTATCAGCTTTATTTTTTGTTCTATTTTCCTCCCTATGGACCCCCTCCGTTTTTTTCTTTCTGCTCTTTTATTACTTCTCTCCCCGCCTCCTCTGCAGGAGAATCAACGAATGCAGCAGAAAATAGACACCGTGACAAAAGAGGTGTTTGACCTCCAGGAGACACTCCTTTGGAAAGATAAAAACATTAGGGTATGAAATGAAATTGGGCTTTGGTCTGAAGCTCATCGATGAGGAATAGACCAATATAATTTAACTTAGAGATTCCTAAAAATCTGCCCTTTTGGTTATTTTTGAGCATTTATACACTGAAATGGGAATAAGCAGATGACAAAAAAATTTCCGGGGGAAGACTTGATACTATGCCTGGAAAGAACTCTTCTTGCTAGCAGGACTCTGGGATTGTGAAACTTACAAAGTAGGAACTTTCTAGGGAAGTCTATTTCCCCAGGTTTCTCATCTAGAAGCAGCCACAGGCAGTTAATTCAAACTCTGTGGGTAACTTGATATCCTTACATTATAAGAATTCTGGATGAGGAGCAAGTGAACAGTGAGTGGGGGGTGGAGGACAGACAAGTAATTAGCATCCCATAAATCCTTGGTGAGTAAAATAGGAAGAGATTAACATCAATTAGTTACGGAAGTGGATAGGAATGTAAGATTTGCCAGGGTTGCCAAACTGTGATGTCATCTCTAATTATAACCCCAGGACTCCCCAGAGCGGGGCCCAGGGAAGGAAAGTCTTCAGTGCTTTTTTTGCTAAGCCCTTTAGGTAGATTCCAAGCACAGGGTAGGCTGGAAAGATTCCCACCAGTTCATCCCGCAGTCACCCTTTGACACGTGTCCCATCTCCTGCTGTGAGCCCTCTGTTCTGCACTGGGGGTGCCACACAGCCTTGGCTGCCAGAGGCTTGCCTTGTCAGGGGAGGGCTGTGCTGGGGGAAGCAGAGAGTAGGAAGAAAGCCCTTGTCCTGAGAACCTAGAAAGTTTTGTTCTGTTTGAGGTTAGGTGGCATAGGGAGAAGTTGGCGAAGATCCCCAAGAACATCTGTGGTAGACATGCCTGGATGAGCAGCCCTCTGAGTCATAACCTTCATTGTTGAGGGAGGGTCTTGTGACCGGTTCTTTTCATACATCCAAGGATATATCCTTTTTTCTCTTTCTTTCTCTCTCTCTTTCTCTCTCTCTTTCTCCCTTTCTTTCTTTCTTTCTTTCTTTCTTTCTTTCTTTCTTTCTTTCT